>PVJX010002867.1:0-119353 GCA_004027295.1 Dolichotis patagonum | reverse complement strand
GGGGCCTCATGCTTACCATAAAGTCTTATATACTCTTATCAAATCTCATATTAGGGAGATTATATGGTATTTACCCTTGTGAGTTTGGTTTATTTCACTTAAGAGAATGGTCTCAAGTCGTGTCCATTTATATATAAATATCTCGATGTGATCATTCTTTATAGCTGAGTAGTACTCCATTGTATAAAAATGCCACAACGTTTTATCCATTCCTGATTTGATGGGCACTTAGGTTGTTTCCAAGATCTGGCTATTAGAAATTGTGCTGCTATAAACATGGGTGCACATAAATCACTGTGGTACGATGTTTTCAGTTCTTCTGGAAATATGCCTAGAAGCAGAATAGCTGGGTCAAATGGGACTTCCATACCCAGCTTTTTGAGGAATCTCCAGACTGACCTCCACAGTCGTTGCACCAGTCTACACTCCCACCAACAGGAGCATGCAGTCTTTCAACGTATTGAATGTGTCAAGCTCATGTTAGTGAATACACTTAGGATCTGACAAATGTAATTTTGTTTCTGTTCAAATCTCAATAAAGATCCAAACCACATCTGCTTTAAGTCAATGAAAGTTTAGAAATAAAAACTGAATATGGTATTAGTTACCTATTGAGTAGTCTCTGTAGTTTGAAATTCAAATTTCCCCTAGAAGTTCACTTGTTGGATGCTCGGTGTCCCAGTGAGGTACAACTGGAAAATGCTAGAACTGTCCAGAGTCAGGACCTTCCATGATGCCTCTAGGTAACTGGAAGCTGCCCAAGGAGACAGCTGGAAGATCTCAGCCTCTGCCTCTCCTTTTACTTGCTTCCCACACATTAACTCATCAAATTTGTTCTGCTTCATTGTCGCACAGTAATGTGCTGCATAACCACAAGTCTCAGCATTACAGATAACCTGTCATGGAATGGATCTCTGAAGCTATGATCTAAAATTAGTATTTTCTCTTTTTAAGTTGATGGCCTTAGGCACCTGCTGTAACAATTGGATTAGCACACCGGTAAATCAATAGAAAAAGAGGTAATCACATATATAGGAAATAATATTCCATTGACTCTTGCGTTCTCAGTTCACTGTGCCTACGACTACATTAACAAAATATATGGCAAAGTTACTTTATGCATAGAGACAGAAGAAATGATATGAAGAAAACTTTCTGAGGCTAAAAATTTCCTTATTCAAAATAAACCACGTATGTGAGTCAATCCTGTATTTCTAAGCCCCTCTTGTACTTGTATACACAGCAACTATACTTTGTTTCACCATCTTTCACCAGCATAGTACCTGGCAATTGTATGGTAGCATATTTTGGGGCATCCTACATTAGGGAAAAATAGTAAATGACTACAATTTTTTTAAATTAATGTATTTGTATATAGTAGAAATGCCAAATATTTAATTAAATCCAAAGGTCACGTATTGGATCTCAAAAATGGAAAGGTGGCAATATTCTCAATATCAATATGATGCAGATTATTTAAACAATCTCAGAATCTACAACAGGACTTGGTTTCTTTATGAGTGGTACCTCCTGAATGTTTACACGGCTTTTAGAGACCAAAAATTCTCCAAAAGGTGCATATTCTTTGCAACCTCACATGTCCTTACCCAACCAAGACTCTAAAAAAAATAGTATAATGGTTTTACATTAGAGTTGCCCAAAATTATATTAATCATAAATGGAGAAATTGGCTGCTAAAAGAAATTTGGAGTTGCACCTCCAGGAATGATAACAAGCAGGTTATGAGTAGCAAAAAAAATAGGTATCTATCAAAAAGTGATATGTGTTAGTTCCATTATTGAAGCATCCTTCACACTGTCATGCAGTTATTGAGTTATATGGTCACTTATTCTGCTATAGTGTGCTCTACTTAAGATCTCATGTCTCATTTTCAACACCCCTGACTTTTTGAACATGGTACCTGATAGGGATAATTAAACTACTTTGTATTAAAAGGATAAATAGATGAAAGAATTAATGAATTCACAAGAATAACATGGGCCAAACTTGGAAAAAGGAACTTACAATAGAAAAGTATGGGTAGATCAAAGCTGCTGAGGAAAATAATAAAACTTTTCCCAGTACTATTCTATGACAGGCTACAAAATCAAATTATACGGTTTCTCAGTATCCAAAAATATTTTGTGAGAAGCCATTTGTCATTTGCCAGGAATAAAACTGGATATCTATAATCAATAATCCCTTCTTGGTAGACTCTTCAACTTACAGATGCAGCCATTTGTTCTAGGTAAGGATGAATATCTGCATCTTGAAAGTCTACAGAATGCTTTTGTATCGCAGGTATGAAGATGCACACATATTCTCATAGACACACACACACACACACACAGACGCACACACACTTGCATGCACGTGTGCACACACACACACACACACACAATTTGAGTAGCACTGACATTAACAAACCTACTCACTGCCAAATGCACTCAGCCTTCCTGAATTTCTGACTTTCTTAATACAGTTCTAGCTGACCCGGATATGCATTGCCTATGTTTCTACAGTCATCATAACTCTTTAGAACCCAGTACTCTTTTTCCATCACACTTACTTACTGATACCTTCATTAGTTTACTATGTCTGACTCTTGGTAATCTTGTCCCTAGTTCATATTTGAACTTCAGGCCCATCAGAGCTACTGCAATTCCCATACAACTGAATTTTGCTTAGTCCAACTTTTGGTTCTTCAGATACTTCCACCTGAAGGCACTGTAAACCTTAATGGCTCTCAGGCCAAAGTCTACTCTCCCTATTTAACTACAGCGTTAGGATTTTAGGAAACAATGAAAACAGAGATTAGTTTGGAGATTATTTGGATAGTTTATGGTTTTTTTAAACATAGCCTACAGCATGGAAATCACTTTAACACTGATCTAGTTCTCTCTGAGAGATAAATCCTATCACAGAAATTTAATGAACTCTAAAATTCTTATAGCTTCTAGCATTTACTCCCTATTTTAATACCTTCCCTTATCTCTTTGTAAATATGAAGTTTCAAGATATATTTTAAAGATAGAAATGAGGTTAATGAGAAGAACAAACAAAATTGTTATCAGCAGTCTTTCTCCTTTTACTTGTAGTAATTCTAATACTACCTTTTCTCATGACCTTATCTCATCTATTCCAATTTAGCCATACTCTTTGGCACCTTACAATCTAAAACCTGCAAGATTTCAGGCTTATTAGTTAGATTTCCTATTTTTGGCTATAATACCCAATAATCACAATTTAAAATTTCCAGAAATTTAGTTCAGTTCAGAGTTTAGAGAATTTAGCCCATAGTCAACAGGCACTAAAGAGGGAACATTGTAGTGGAAAGAAACATGTTTAGTTCAACGCAGCTGGGAAGCAGTAGATCACAAGGTCATGCCACCATGACCTTCTGGACACATCCAATTCCCAAAGCCAATCAACTGAGGCTCCACCCTACTGCCACATTTCCTTTCTCACATCAAGAACCTTCTTACACTTTTCATAACAGGGTTTTTCAATCATTAACTAACAAATACAATGAAACGTGATTGTCATTTAGCTGAGAATAAAAGGAAAAAGGGAAAATTATTTTAGAACTGTCAAACATATCTGTCTTTTTCCAAATTAGGAAATTGGATATGAGCAACTTTTCTAGATACTCTAATATTTTGTCATTTATTATCACCAATTTCTTAGAATCCAGTATACCAATGGATTTTTTAAGACCTAGAATCTCAATAACTGTTTTCAAATTTTGGAAATGTACCGAGATCTATGCCACATGACATCCTCTTTATATGAATGTAAATATAACCATATGCTTCTTTTCAGGTAAGTAAACACTTTTATATTCTGTCCTGATGTCAGAATTTGACTTTACTAAGGCACCAAACTGATGATGAGAAAACAACCTGATATCTCTTTTAAACTGATATTGTTAATAGAGAATTTTCTGCAACCTAAGAAGTCTAAGATCTTTTTGTAGTTTCCCAGTGGCTAATATTTTACATGTATTTTTTCTGTTCACTTTTCCTTACTCTTTTTTTGTGATGTGTGATTTAGGAAAACAATTCCAGTTTCAGGAATACGTTTATATTTGACTGACAGTTGATTTGACAAAAATGCCTGTTTATGATTCAAAAATGAACTCTAAATCCTCCATGTAAGTGTGACATATTTTTAAAGTTTTATGATTCCTGGATAAGTGATTTATTCAGGCTTGGTTATGGTCTAAGTGAAAGTTCTCCGTAATTATTTTTCCTGGAAGGAAGCATTCTCAAATTGCTTTGGTGACAAAGCATTTTCTGCTTAGAGTGAACAGAAGTGCTAAACATATTCATCTGTTCTCAAATCTGAGAATCGGTAGATGTGCATTGTGTTTTACTAATTTTCATCAATCATTTTTAACCAATCTTGAGCCAACAGGATTAGACAGCAAAAGAGAAAATCTTTAAGCAGATGTTTTGTGTAAAGTAATACTGTTATATAATGCCAACATTTGTAATTTAATATTTGCTTGTATTTGCTTTAGTAAAGATAATTGAGAAATACCAAATTTCTCATTTGCTATGTCTATCATAATATTCAATAAATAGTGATACAAAATAAGTGTGTATAAGTGCTATGAAAGCACATTTAATGAAAGAACCATAAATAGTTTATTTATAGTACTTCAATTTACAAATGTAAAAAGATCTTCATGAAAGCCTTCTCAAAACAGTGTTCCTCAGAAATTTTGAAATACAGTTAAATAACATGCATCAGTAGCAAAAACTTCAGAAGATGTACTTTGAATCAAGCTAACCTTTAAATGAATTAATAATGGAGAAATATAGGCTAAATGTAATATGTGATCCCATCGAAATGAATCGTATTTTATCATGATCCTAGTTTCATATTATGGGAACAAATCAGTTGTACATTAATGTTCCACCATGTCAGATATCCACTTTCTAGGGAATTTTTTTATTATAAAAAGAAACCTATTAATATAAGTTACTATTACAAAGTAATAATCACGTTAATTTAATTGAAGAACACATCAAAATTATGCTTGGGTAAGACTAACAAGAGGATTTAATGTTATTCTGACATAAACCTCCATCCTCTTTTAACTAAGAAATCAGTAATATCATATGGCAGACAAAACCAAAAGCAATGTTTCAACTCTGAGTTACTTTGCAGCATTCTCCTTTTTATAACTTCTGGCCTCCTTTCAATAACTGATGGTATTTGTGTTGTGTACCATCTGTATTGATTTGATCTTTTTCACCGATTGTAACTTGTTGGTAGGAGTTGAACAAAATTCCCTTTCTTTGTCCACTGTTATTCAAATTTTCATGCTTTCAAAGTCAAGTCTTTTTGACCTACACTTGTAGTGTTTGTTAGCTTTTTTCTGTGCAATAAAAGAGCAAAATATAAAAGTAAAAGTGGCCTTTATACTAAAGATGTGGAGAGGAGCCCGCAACTGACAGAGGTCTGGTTTTCTCTGACTGGAACATGGGGTATGAGATATATATATATAAAAAAAACCTTTGACCAGGGGTGGTGTTTAGGGTGGGCATTGATGACACGCAAGGAACGCATTGGAATTTTCTTTGCACACACTGAGAAAGGAAAAAGGAAGTTGTAATAGGGGAAGGAGGAAGTGACCTCAGGCTAAACATCCCTGATTTGGCCTTCTACTGCCATAATGTCCTATAACTTATTCTAAGGCAAAACTCTTTCAGTGTTAATGGTATTCTTTTTTTTTTTTCTTATTTGCACAGATAGGGTCAGTTTTCTCCCTTAAAGTCTACTTGCTTTCATTTTAGTGTGTCCTGGTGGCATACCAGTGCTTATAGTTCAAACGTTCCAGTGCCATATGAAACAGCTCCAATTGTTCATCTCCTTTAGGTGTCTAAAAACAATGAAAATGACTGAGATTCTGGAGGAAAGTGCAAATGCCAGGTGGAGTATTTTCTAAACAACGGTTACCTCTTATACAGAAAGCAAAGAATTTGGGATATTTTCTGAGTGAGGCATATTACTCACACTATCTGGTTCCATCTTTTGTTAGGGCATTACCATTTCCCAATATTAAGTCTTGAACTGATAAAAATACTTTTCTGAGTAAAAACAAGATTTCATGAAAAAGCAGGAGCTATGGTTGAGTATATCTTCATTACAAAGCCAAAGCCCACTGCCCATTCTAAATAAAAACCTGACTAGATAATTTAAAGGAAGAAAAACTTCTGTTCACCTTTCTGACATCTTTGTGTATAAGGGTGAGCATGTGTAATTCAGTGTGCTGTGTGTAATTGGGTATGCATGTGTGTATGTAACTGTGTGTGTGTGTGTGTGTGTGTGCTGGGGATGAGTGTGTATATGTAACTGGGTGCACATTTGTGTATAACTAGGTGTACACATGTTTAACTAGGTGTGTATGCATGTAAAATTGAGTATGCATGTTTCTGTGTGTAACTGGGTGTGCATCTGTGTATATAACTGGGTGTAAATTTGTGTATAATTATGCACATGTGTGTATAACTCAGTGTGCATGTATGTGTATATGAGTATGCATGTGTCCATGTGCAAATGGGTGTATATGTGGCTATGTATAAAATTCAGTTAGTAACAACCAGGAAGAAGCTATGAGACCTAAAAGGAATTTGTAAATATGAGGAATTTGTAAAGATGAGGAAATAAGTGTTTTCTTTCTTCCCAAATACTATACCTCAGTATCTCCAACATAAGGATCGTAAGAAAGTGTGCCATATACTAACTAAATGTTTTTATTTATTACATGATAAATAACCCTCTAAAGGGCCATAAGCTAGCTACAAATTCATGACTAGCAAAATCAAGCCCAAAATTTAAGGATGAAAGGAATCTTCTGAGGTAATGAAGTCCTCATTTTATAATTGGGAAAAAAATCATTGAACTAAAATGTGACGTGTTCGATAGCATACTTAGGACAAGAACCTGTACTTTAAGTTCCAGGATGGTGTTTTTATCTCCTCTATTTTTGACCTCCTCAGTTGCAGTTAGATAAATACCCATCTAGATTCTTTCTTTGAAAGTATAAGTGAAAGTAAAGTCAAAATAATATGATTTTTCTCTTCAAAGAAAAAAGCCCTTTTTAGTGAGAGTTATGTGCGACCTAATTCTGTTTTGTTACTCGAAGCCACCTATGGTATTACACTAATACAGTTATGCAATCACTAGAACTCAATGTATAGATAGACATAAATGCAGTAAAGTGTATGACACAGTCAACTGTCATTCACGGCACCTAATGCAGGCCTGTTCAGTAACTAGACTCCTAAATTTTCTTTAGGGTTACGCTGCCACTGTCTGTGATCTTGCTATAGTTTCTCCTACGTGGGATCCTGGAAGCTACTCCAGATTTGAATCAAATGGGAAGGAAATGACTTGAACGAGTACCGCTGATGTTTGAGGTTCTGTCGGCCACCCTGCAAGATGCTCCACCCTAAGTGTCCAAAAAGGGGTCACTGTAATTTTCTGTTACAGAAGAATAACAACAATATCCTTTACTCTTGGCAATGCTTGATGATTGCTTAGTGGTTTACAGTTTTCACACCTGTTGCATGTCATTTAAATTACAAAGGCATGGTGCTATTTGTAAATTTTCACTTTGCAAAAATCATTCAATTATAATCATTTCTAAATAGATGTTTTCATCTTTATTTTTCATCTTTCTGAGCTCTTAACCATTTCTTGTAGTTTAAAGCATAAAAGTATACTTCCTTGAATATAATTTTTCTGAGTGTTGTTTTTAATCACAAATTTGAAATCTCAAGTATAAAATGCAATTTTTTGGCAACTATGTAGCTTGAGTCTAGTACCAGTGTATGACTTGGTTATATATGAAAATATATTCACTAGATCCAGGTATGTGTATAAAAATTTTAATTGAATTTTACTAATTGTTATACTACTCATATCTATTTTTGATTTGATGACTTGTACCTGGCCCCTTTTTCCTTAACATTGTTGGAATATTGCTTCAAATAAATAAATGATTCTCTCCCAGTTGTCTCATCTCACCCTTACTCACGCAGGGTGAGTAAGACTCCAAGACTACCCCAAGCCTGCCCCCCGACCCCGGCAAGAGGTACAGGGTCCCTTTCATATCTGATGGGATGTTGATTCAGGGAATTAGCACAGTGAACTGCTGTGTAAATCCAAAAAAATGCAAGAATTTGATCTGCCTAGATTATCTGGAACATACAAACCATTAGACTAAGAAATCAAAATATTATGCTATTTCTCCCTTGAATGAAAGCGTGAAATTTATCTGAAAACCACTGGGAAACTTACTATGTAGGGTGATGTCTTCTTCTTCTTCCCTCTAGTTACATACAAATGAAGATGGATATTTGCATCCTCAGTATACGGCTAGACACTAATATAATTAATATAGTGACATTAAGATAGGAAGATGTTTTAAAGAAACTAACCATAATTAAATGATCTGAGTAAGAGGCATAAAAGGTTTTTAAGAACTACTTTAGTAGTGACCTTTCTGGGAAATAGCCTAAGGGCACAAGTAAATTTGAGTAGTTAATAGAAACCTCTATTCTGACAGGATATCTCGAGTCCACCTGTAAAGCAATGAAAAGGGCTCCAGACCTTCTGCAGTTAGTCAGATGCAGAAAAAGCAATTCTGTTATTAGATTCAGTATCTCAAGTGAGATAACAGATGACAAGAGGGAAGATGTGGAGAAATTATAAGATTTATAGTTATATATATAAAGCTAAATGATTGGCCCCAGCCTGTAACATTTAATAATGGAGTAATAAAGTAATCTGAGAGGCTCTACGGACATGACCTTTGATTATGGTGCCACTAACTATGTACTCAGCTTAGGCCGCGAGGCTCTCCACGGAACTGGTTTGGAGAGAGGTCGGCCTGCATTAAGTGTTCCAGAGCTACTGTGTCTGTCAATGATTTCTGCAAGATTTTATTTCTAACACATGAAGCAAGAAGCAGCTGCCCTTTTTGTATTTACTGCAGTGTAATGTGAATTTAGTTCGGTGCTCTGAGCACATTCGTCTTTTGTTATTTAATGTATAGACGGAGGATTAAAAATTTTAGCTCTATTCAGTGACAGTCTTTACATTCCCAAAGGCACTTAACATTTAATTAAAGTATTTTTTCTTGGAAATAACATTAATACATAAAAGCATCTAGCCCTGATTTTTGGAAAATTTCCTGTCCTTTAGGAAAGATATGTAGTTACAGCTGGGACCTTGTGGCTGCTACTTAGGAAAAGCTGCAAACAGTTCACAAAACAGTGCTTTCAGCAGTGATTTACTTTCCATCCAAGTGTTTACTAACAGCAAAGACAGCTCTCAGATGTAGGTTAAAAAGGGGGAAAAAAGTTTATTTCTGAATCTTCAGGTTCATTTCACACTCACTAAAGGCGGTTTAGAGAAATGTTAAATTTCTATAATAAAAAAACAGTACACTATTTATCAAAATGCCAGTGTGTTTTCAGATAATAACAGTAATATTGTATCTTCATTTCTGAAGACTTTTTAACCATTTATTTTTTTTAGTACATGTTTGCAGTACGTAATGTTTGCATACATTTCATGGACTTGTACATAACATGTCTTAAATTTTTGTGTTCATTCCCCATCTCTTCCCTTCCTTCCCCTCCAATGCCTGATCACTTCCTCATCTGAGAAAAATCAGTCTCTCTACTTTGTATTATCTATCTTTTATTTTGCTTTTTATTTTGGATTTTTCATATAAGAAGAACTATGCAATATGTCAGTTGTGTGTCAGATTTATTTCACTTAAAGTTATGCTTTCAAATGCATCCAAAAGATTTTGAAAACTGAAATATTACTTTACATCAGTTACTATTTTCATTGGTGTTTTTATCTGGGGACATGTATCTGTATACGTGTCCCCAGATACATTCTCTTCTATGTAACTGTCATTCTAAAACATTCAAGATATGATCTTTATTCAGTCAATAGAAATTTATTGGGTGCTGATGATGCCACAAGAACTTGACAATTGACTGGAAATTTTAATTTAATATGAAATAAAGACATTAAGCAAATATTATGACAACATAGGCATATGCCAAAGATAGCTCCATTTACATATTTTAATTACTTAATTTCACTCCTCTTCTGAGGTAGTCTATCTTTCCCCACTAAAAAAATAACCTGAGTAACATACAACACGTACTCCAAATAGCCAACGAGAAAAAAGAAAACCTATTGGACTGATTAAATTAATCAAGTATACTATACAGGTAAAAGAAGAAATGACAAATGAACAGTAGATTCACATCATTCAATTGCTTTTACCCCTCAGCTGTTGGGAGCACAGCTGTTATACACATATCTCTGCAGACATGCCAGCCTGGCCATGCTTTCAATTCTTGGGGGAATATACACACAGATAAATCCAAATTATTTTTGTATATGGTGTCAGATAAATGTCTGAATCCATTCTTTTTCATTCAGTATATTGAGCGTAGATTAAACATACACTAATCCTGTATTGCATCATTTTAGAAATCATCATATTACTTCCCATAGTGGCTGCACAATTTTACATTCCCACCAACAATGCAATAACTTTGAATCCTTGAGATTCTGTTTATTTGTGAAGTATTTTACAGATACTCTTGAAATACCTGATTTTTTTTCTGTTTTGATAGTAGATACTATAAAAGGTAAGAGGTGGTCTTTCTTTGTGGTTTTGGTTTGTACTTTCATTGAAAGTGATGTTGAAATCCCTTTCATGGGCTTGTTGGTCCTATGGCTATCATCTTTGAAAAATGTCTATTTTAAATTTTTTGCCCATTTTACGAGACCATTTATTTCTTGTTACTGAGTCTATGAATGCTTTATATATTCGGAGTAGTAGTTCTGGTCAGTTGTATGATTTGTAAATATTTTGAATCATTCTGTGGGTTTCTCTTCTCTATTGTTACAGAAGTTTTTAACTTATAGCTAAGTTGTACAGAAGGTACTGATGTTTCCTACATATCCCTTACTTTCACTCATCGGTCGCCCCCTGGTTTATCAGCATCCCCACCAGTGTGGTACATTTGTTAGAATTATTGAGCCACTCCACAGTTTAGCTTCTGGCTCACTCATGATATAGTATGTTCTTTGGGTATAGCTTTGGAAAAATTCATAACATACACATACAATACAAAGTACTCTCCTTTTCCAAAACAATTCACTTGGTTCCACCTATGCATTATTTCCTTGCTCCCAACCCTTGGCAACTACTTTCCTTTTTGCATCTCAATAGTTATGCCTCTTTTAGAAGTGTAGCATATTTGTTTCACTTAAAAATATACATTTAATTTCTTCTCAGTTTTAGTGACTTAGTAGCTCATTACACACATTCTATTTTCTTGATGTAGCCCAGTGTATATAATCATTCACCTACTCCTGTACATCTAGGTTGCTTCTAGATTTGGAAAACTTGAACAAAGCTGTAAACATTTGTAAAAAAAAATTTGTATAATAATATCTTCTTATTCTATTGGAAAATAATAAAAATATTATTACTGAATCAATATGTGTGTTTTGCTATTGTTGTCTTTTTTTTTCTTTTGGTATTGCACATTGAGCTCATGGTTATCCCACCACTGAACTATAGGTCCAGTGCAGTTCACTTTTTGTTTTGAGTTAGTCTTGACACTTGTGATCCTCCTGTCTCAATTTCCTGAGTAGTTGAGATTATAGGTAGATACCATGTCACCTGGATAGTATGCACAGTTTTATAAGAAACTACTAAATCATCATACTCCATTTGCATTTCACCTGTGTTAGGTAAGAATCTCTGTTGCTCTATATCCTCCTCGGCAGTTGTTTTTTGCAGTGTTCTGTATTTCAATCATTCTAATAGTTGTGCCAGAAAATGGATTTACTTTGCTGTTTTATTGTCATGTCAAGTTGCTTATGACATCACTATTTCTACTAAAAATTATTCTTCATATATCTAAAATGTGAAAGTATGAAACCTTTATAGTGTTTGATCTCACAATTCACTAGGTACAAAAATATTTCAATATTATCTTTGTTTTGTTTATGAAGTTCTTGCCTAACTATAGTACCATAATTTATTTCTCACATAACTGCATTCATTAGAAAATCTAAGTAAATATCAGGTGCTCAAGACATAGTTGGGGAATATCAGCAATAATGCACTCTGTTTGTGATAATATAATTTGACATTTCCAATATAGTAAGATTGCCAGTATCCAATAAAAGCAGAACTCATTTATTTTCTTTTTATAACTCTAGTAAAGCCATGGAACTCCATAATTTGAGACAGGGTTGTAGTTTATGGTTCTAGTATCTTCCAAGTTCCCGTGCACTACATCCTTCCATCTTAAGTCACTAATGATGCTGACTTTTATCATTGATATTTGTGAGGTTGGTGGAGAGTTTAATTCAGTGAAATTGCTTAATTCAGTGAAATTGAAAAGAAACTATATTATACTCAAATAGAAAAACATCTTTGGGGTTTACCTTCTAATATGTGTTGGAACAATAAAATTACATGATGACATTTTAAGAAACAAATGAATCTACATGTGCAAATGAATAGCACTTAACCTAAAAGATGTCACATAGAGAAGATACACGCTTGTTTAAATCCTGATACCATGCTACAGAACCTTCTTAAAAACATTTTACTTTTGGAATTGTTCAGTGATACTCACCCATTTCATCAATTTTCTTGAGTTCATTCAAATTCTCCCCAGAATCTTTTGTAAATCCCCTTCTGCCTTCCTAATAAATTTTGGCTGGTTCTCTTTCAAATGACTTTCCTTCTTGTTTGGCTGAAGGAAAAAGTGATTTCTCTCACCTTTACTCTCCGAACAAAATGTGCCTGGGTAATTCTTACTTCTTGTGTCACAGAACAGTAAGATTGTCACAAAAATCTCTTGAGAAAAACATCATATATAAGGTCTACTAATCCATACTGCCTAGCTGCTCTATGATCTCTTTCATTCTATCTTCCTTCTATAATATATAAATGCATTAAATTTTGATACCATCCAAAATTTTAAAACTAGATTTCTCCATCAGCCATTGGACTTATTCCTTCATACATTAAAAAATCAGTGTTTCCCAAACTAAATCCATGATCTTTATCTTAAATGTGCCTCTGCTCTAAACCTGGTTTTAACCTTTACTATTGGATTTTTCTCTATAACACTTGTCACTGTGTCTCACTCACTCTACCTAACTGAGGTTTGGCCCTGCTCCCTACACCTCATGTCTCAGGTGTAGCACTTCACCTCATTCAGCAGGTCACCAACTTGGAAGCCACCCCAACTTTTCCATTTCCTCCATCTCAAACACTGTCAATTCCCCACTCTGCCAAGTTCCACCTAAGCATTCTGCCTGCACATTTCACATCTTTCCTTCTGTGAGGATCACAGGCCTGCTAAGAGCTTACTATCTAGTCTCTGATTACTTCCTTCTGATGCATGGATGTCTGGAACCAGACTCAATTTCAGATGGTCAAGAACATCTCCATAAGCAAGAAGGTAAAGTCTTGACAACACAGTGCTTTAATGGTTTATTAAATGTTTAATTAAGTCATTCAAGATCTGATTTTTGCTAATATTTTGGAGTACGTGTGTGAGGACTTTTTCAATTTTAATTGATATATAATTAATATGTAATAAAATTTTAATACTTTTTAGGTACATCTTGGCAAATCACACATGCATTGAAACACCCTGTCAATGAAGAGAAAGATCATCTCCAATAACCCACAAAGTTCTCCTATGTCTCTTTCTAGTCATTCCTGATCTCACCAGTCAATATCACCTCATGGCAATAAGTAGTTTGATTTCCGTCACTGAAGATGAAAGTTGTTATTTCTAGAATTTTGTATGTATGTGTCTCTCTTTTCCCTCATAATATTTTTTTCATTCAAAAATGTTGAATATCTATCAGTAGTACAACCTTTTGTATTGCTTAATAGTGTTTTACCTGAAATATATTGAAAATTTTGTATTCATTTACCTCTTTGAAAAATATCTATGTTATTTCAAGGTTTGGACTGTGGAAAAGCTGTTTTGAATCATCTTGCACAGTCATCTGGGGTAAATGAGTTTATCTCTCAGACAAATGCTTCAAAGTACAACTGCAGGAGGGTGACTTCTGGGTAGTCATTCAAAATTTTATTCACTGTGGAAATGCAATCTTTTACTTTGAGAGGAAAATGAGCTTTTATTCCCTTTCAGCCTCTTTAATTTGTGAGCACCATCCTCTGATTTAGTAGCATTCATTAATTCAACTGGAGAAGTATGTATCATAAAAACAAAGAGTTATGTTCTTGCATGGATTTTTTTTAACTAGCAAAGAACTCAGCAGTAGAACCTGATCTGAGATTATGACACATTTTGACAGGCTGGTGAGAGAGCAGCATGGCATCTTCGGTAACAGCAGGGACAAATGAAGGACCTGA
Source organism: Dolichotis patagonum (assembly GCA_004027295.1). NCBI lineage: Eukaryota > Metazoa > Chordata > Mammalia > Rodentia > Caviidae > Dolichotis > Dolichotis patagonum. Next base: position 104,886 of record PVJX010002867.1, on the reverse strand, counting down.
CACTGGACTTGTGGAAGGTGCTGATTCCTAGTGTGACACAGAGAGGGTAGGTGAAAGGCACTACCCTCCAGCCATGGAGAGGGACCCCGGTGAGGGAAGCACAGAAGAACAAAAGGTAACTATTGCCTTAGTTACTCTCCTTCTCTCTTGGACACAATACAATTACTACAACTTAAAATAGGAGATTTATTTTCCCATAGTTTGTAGAGGTTTCCGTTATAATTAGTTGGATCCAAAGGACAACATAGCAGAGGGGCATGGCAGAGCAGAGCTGCTGAGGGAATGTGTGACAGAGAGCAGAGAACATAAAGAGAGGATCTAGAAGGGAGATAAACCCTTCCATGTCACACTCCCAGTGAATCATCTGGTAATGGCAAGTCAACTATGAGCCCACACAGTCCAGTCACCTTCTAGAAGCCCCACTTATGATAGCATGAGGCTTTAGATGGACATCTCAATATAAACCATAACATGTAGGCTGGAAAACTTTTTGAGGAACAGATGGGGGCCCTTGTAGCTGGTGACGTGAGCTACAGGTTTCAGTGAAAAATGACAAAAACCAAATGAAAGGAAGTACATCCTATTGGGACTGATGAAGAGAGAGTGACAGTGGTGCATCCAATCTATCCTCTGTGACGCCATGTAACATGGAGACCTCTCACCACCTGCTGCCCCCTGACTTAGCCCATGCACTGGGAAACAGAAGAGATGGGAGATGGGAAGCAATCACAGAGCATCCCATAGTTAATTTTTTAAAGACTGAGTTTTCTACTGTAGCTAAGTTAAATTACATTAGCAGTATGAGGCTTTATCTTAGTACACAGAAATTAAGGTTCAAATATGAGGTAATGTTTTTATATAAAGAAATATAAGATTTTGTTTCTTATGTCCAAGTTTATAATTTATGAAATCCATATCCATCACACATTGACACTCAAACAAGATTCCTTTCTCTTCACTCAAAATGTCCACTTCTCTTTTTGATATTCTCACCCTGTTCATGGTATCCCAGGCCCCATAATCTAGCACAGATGGTGCATCTTGGAAATGAATCCAACCGCAAGCATTCTGGGTGGGAATTCTGGGGCTTAAGGTCTCAAGTTTTTGGGGACAGCAGAAGAGGTCCTATGCAAAGGTCGTTTGTCCTCAGTAGGAAGCTGGGCTGTGCACTGGGGCTGACGGGGGGGGGGGGGGGCGCATCATAGCCATTCCGGAGCTGTGGGCACTCAGCAGGACGCTGGCTACAGAACACAGTGGGTGTTTAGGTCCTTAGAGGCAGTTAAAACCCTCTTGAGAACACTGAGGTTCTTCTCATTAACAAGCCAGTCCTGCTCACAATTCCTCGTACATCCTGCTGAAACTTTTCTACCTAGACAAGGACCATCACTCTTAAGAAGAATTATATCTTCTAACTTTTAGCTCTCAGATGCCATCTTTTTCTCAATTATAAAGTGGTCATTAAAACAGCTAAAAACACTTTGCTGCTGTGCTATGAAATATTAACAGGATTTATTTGCTTCCTATCACCACATTAATATATCTAACTCCTCCTTCTCTCTTCCTCTCTTTTTTAAAACTAGAATTATTACTTTAATATAATAAAAAGTTCTCACTGGTAGAACCTGCAGTGCTCAGCTCTTCTTCAGCCTCCTCTCACTTGACCTTGCGAAACTCTGGCTGCTGCCAATGTCAAAGACAATGAATAAAACTGGAGAAGAGTGAGAAATCCCGCCCCAGCAGCCAGCTCTTCCCCAGACTTCCTGAGACTCCAAACTTCCCCCTCCTCAGAGCTGCAGCTGAGGCAGAAGACATGGATGAAGAGTTTTCCTGCCGACTACGCTTTCATCCCTCCATCACTTTTGCTACTAAATGGGGGGAGTGCTACCACAGGTGACTTCAGATGAGGTGGAAGGATGGAAATAAGGGAAAAGGGAAAGAACCTGGGGGGTGGGGAGTGAATTAAATAAAATCAGCCAAGCAGGAGACTGATGCAGCTCACAGGCAGTGAAGATATTAATTCCCAAAATTATTTCTTTGTTTTGGTTGAGAGTGGTGGGAACGGAGGCTGCAGATCACAGCCTGGGCCTCAGTGGAACCCACAGGGCCAAGGGGAGGACAATGAGCAGAGGCTGCTCTGTGAAGGGAAAGGAGCAAACGTCCTGCCGCTGGAGGTGAGGAAGATTTCCTGCATGGCCTTGTACTTGGGCAGCACCCCAAACAATCCCGGCAACAGTCACCAAAGCCTCACACCACCAGTGATCACTAGTTTATTCAATCTAGGTTATGGAAGTCTCATTTGAACACTATGGAATAAACACTTTGAAAATTATTGGGAGTTTTCAGTAAAGAAAGGGAAAGGAGAATTTCATGCAAACATAAGGAAGAAAGGCACAGAGCAGATAGCTTGTTTGGGAGGCTTCCAAGAAGCAAAGCGGGGACCAGATAGTTACCCTGAAGCGAAGTGGGTCCAGCCACGCTGCAGCAAAGCAGAGAACGGGCCTCAGCAAAGCTTGGCTCTCTCACTGCAGCCATAGTTAGTTCAGAGGATGCTAACAGCAAATGGAACCCACTGCCGGCCAACAGTGAGGCAGTCCTGGAATAGGAGTTTACCACTGGGTGTCAAGCACAGGACCCTCGGTGGCACACGGTCTCCTTTCCACATGTAGGAACGTCCCTCTCATGTTCTCTTGAGGGGGCTTGCAAGAATAAAAATGACAGTAACTAAGTTAACTGTTCCAAATTTTCTAATCTTTTCCCAATTATTCTGCCCCATACAGCAGGCTTGCAGGAGTCAGTCCCCCACAGGGAGGGATATAGGTATTCAGCGCTGTGGGTATTCATCTGTCCACATTGCAGAGGGTGCTACCAGCGGCTGCACTGGGCATCCAAAGTCACATCTTCTCATCAGTTTCATTGGTAATATAGAAGACATTTTGATGCAAAATATGTACCTTTTGCCTTTATCACACAAGAGGGTATAACCTTGGAAGACAAAGAAGAGTTTTATTCACTGGTTTTCCAAACCTGACTGTATGTGCAAAGAGCGAAATGCACACACACACACACACACACACACACACATGCACATTGTTGTCCTTTGATTTCAGGATGCCTATGGATGATAAAAATTGTAGAAGCTCAAGTTCTTTTTATAAAATAAAATAGTATTTTCATGTAACATATTATATATATATATATCTTCCATATATTTTAAATAATCTATTATTCATAATATTTAAACACAATATAAATGCTACATTCTGTACAAACTGTATTGTTTTACAGAAAAATAATAAGAAAAGAAAGCCTGTAAAAGTTTTCTAAGTATTTTTTATCTAGAATTGATTGAATCCATGGATGTGAGAAATGTGCATAAGGAGGGCTCACTGTCTACATGCGTGATCAGCAGAAGAGAGATAGAGAGTTCTGAAATACAGTGCAAACATACGTCCTTACTGAGGATGAGATGCGTTGAGACATGAACCCAGGCACCATAAAATTGTAAAGAGTTTGCGCAAACAGAGCATACCAAACTGGACAGCTCCCAAACCAAAGAAGGACAGAAGTATCACTGCAGGAGGGTATGCCAGAAGATTTTATAGAAGAATAGACACATCTAGACAGGGGTAAAGCCCAGTGACACAGCACCTCCCTGGTAAACTCAAGGTCCTGAGTTCAATTCCAGGTCCAAAAAAAAAAAAAAACAAAGAATGGAAATGTCCAAAGAAAATGTCTAGTTGGCTACCATTATAAAGCTGTCTCTTTTGCTCTGCCCCACTAGACAGTCCCCATATTACATAAGCTTGTTGGCTGCATTTGTTAAGTTAAACACAAATTCTGTTTTTGTTTTTGTTTTTTTTACTACAATCACAAGAAATAATTCAAATTTCATTTATGTTTGCAAATCAAGCAAGGTTAAGGTCACTAGTGCAGCTCACCTGACTTTGTCATTTGGGATTCTTCAGGCCTTGTCCTCATTGTAATTTGCTTTAACAGATGGAAAACTCACATCTGCAGTTTCTTCATTTTGCCTCACAAGTGCAGTGTTTTATTTTTTATAAATTTTTCCGAGTATGATTATAGTGCTCAAATGCACAATGTGCTTTTTTGACAATCTGCCTCCTAAACATAGTACAAATAATTTATGTTGGGCTCAAATTATCAATAGTGATTTGTTTACATGATCTGAGGGAAAAAATAGTTACCTGGCCATACTGAAATGACACTCTGCTGCTTTGCTGCTGATTTAAGATATTATGAAGGGCAATTTTAGAATACCTGATTTTCTTACATGTTGAGAGTAGAATTTATCTATAAAGTTAGCTCCAATGATATGGCATTTTAATAATTCTGAGATAAAAAAAAAACAGGTTTTAACACAGAACCCCAGCTAAGTCTGTAATTATAAACGGGAGAAACTCAGTGTGGCAGCATTTCCTGTAATACCAGAACTTCATTCAGAGGGAAGAGGCAGAAGGGTGGGAAATATATTTCCGGCATGGGCAATTTAGTGACTGAGATGTTGTCTCAAAAAAAATAAATAAATAAAAGGGGCTGGGGATGTAGCTCATGTGAAGGCTCTGAGTTCAATCCCCAGAACCAAAAGGAGAGAAGAAAGCAACAAAAATAACTGCTGGAGAAGAATCTGTGGTGCTTAGACATTGGCAAGAGGCATTAGGGAGGAGGCAGATTACTGCTGCAGTCATTCTATACATGGCGAGAGCACCCAATAAAATGTTTAGGGCAAAGGCAGGGGAATAGGAGTATGTTGAGTTTGAACTCAAGAAGCCTAAGGTGCCCCACAGCAGCCAAGTATGAGACAGCCAGTAAATAGCTCTACGGATGGGAACCTTTGAACCTCAGGTTCTCAATGAAGAGGAGAACACACACCCCATTCCTTTTCCTTTCTCCATGTAATTATGGAAAGCTACTTTGGAGACACAACCTTAATACTGTTAACGGCTCCGTGGGTTCTTGTCCATCGTATCAGAAGAATTAGATGTGTGTTTTTGCAAAGGGATGGTTTCTATTCTCTTGCTTGAGCGTGCGGTGAAAATCGAAGGAAACAAGAAGATGAGTCTGGCCCAAAGAGCAAAGGTGCACAGCTTCTCTGGTGTCTGCAGGCCTCAGACCCTCACTGTCCTCAGGGGTGGAAGCAGAGTTTTGGTGACACCTGCACACTTCTTTAGCACGCTTCCTCATTAACTCTCCACCTGAGGGTGACTAGCAGTGCTAGTAGTGTCATTGTAGATTGCTTTCATGAGTGTTTTACACACGTATTTGTCAGGGCAATTTAGGTACAAACTGCCAACAAAAATTTGTTTTTCTTTCTTATCATGCGGTAAAGTTCCTAACTGGAGTTTGGATCAGGGAATCGGTGTGTATGTATGTGTGTGTGTATGTGTGTGTGTGTGTGTATGTATATATATATGGCTCTAGCTTCTTGGTGTTTTTGCTAACTTCATACTCTTTGAAGGCTAAAATGATTTCCCATATTCCCGTCTCCTGGTGTATTATCATAATATCACGACCTTAAACCCTGGACCACTTTTTAACTCTAATTTCCCTGGTGTGTTTGTCAACTCTGTTAACCTGAGGACTGGTCTAGCTGTCTCAGTATGTTGCTGAAAAAATGTTGACCCAAATATGGAACAATCAATTCTTTTCAAGATAAATCTTCATTAAACATATAGACAATGTCAGTCTTAGATTTCAAACTACTAGTATAAAAAAGATAAAACTTTTTTCAGAAATTTTACTAAAGAAAACTTCCAATGTTCAAAGTAGATTTATGAGTGAGCCACTTCCGAGGAAGAAAATAATCACCTCTTCTTCAAATGTAAATGCACTTAAAGAAAATAAAATAATCATAATACTTTTCTATTTTCATTAAAGTTTTAGTTGAGAAAACTCCCTGAATAAATAGTTTTTGTAAAACAAAGAAAAGAAGGAAGCTATAATGATTAGAGTTCTCTAGATAACACTCAATAGAAAACATACATACTTGTAAATATTCTATATTGCTCAGGCCTCAAACTCGCAACACTCTTGCTTCAGTCTCCCAGAGGCATGTGTCAACACACTAGGCTTCTCTTTTTGGTAACTACAGACTTAGCTCAGGTTCTGTGTCAAATACGTGGTTTTGTTTTGTTATAGCTAAGTTTATAGTTAAACTTTACCCTAAACATGTAAGAAAATCAGATAGTGTTAAAATTTCCCATTAGAATGTCTTAAATCACCATCAGAGCAGTGGAATGCCATCTCAGTACGGATCAGCATTTATTAGATAGGTTTGCAGTGAGGTTCACAATACCTGCTGCAGGCTAGAAGCAGTATCCACTAGCTGGTCAGTCCAAGAAACCGGAAGCTGCAGAGTAAGAGGAATCAAGGGTGCAGTGTTAGTTTAAGGATGAAGGCCTAGAAGTCTGTTTTGAAAAGCTGAAGAAATGAATCTCCTGCCCACAAGGGATAACAGCCGTGAAAGACATGCCTGCTCCAGCTCTCAAGTAGAATCAGATCAGCTTCTTTCCTCTTCCCTTCTCTGCTCCATCTCTACCGGCAAGTCTATCAGGGGTGCCACTCCCAGTCAGGGCAGCTTTCACCCATCAGTTTGCTAGTTTACCTGCTAATTGTCTCTGGAAAGGCTCTCCGTAGACACACCAGAAATGTGCTTTGGTAATCTAAGTTTCTGTCCTCCAGTTACACTGACAAGCAAGATTAACCCTCACAGAAGAAAGTAAGGAGAAAGGGAAATGAGAGAGGGGAAAAGAAAAGGGAAGAGGAAAGAAAAAGAGAGAGAGACAGAAAGTGAGAGGTTCAAAATGCATTCAAAATTCATAATTCTGTATGTCAACTTATCAAACAATTTTACTGAAGTATAATGGATACTTAATGAACTACACACATTTACTATGTACACTCGAATGAGTGGACATATATCTGTAACTGTGAACCATGACCACAATCAGAGTGATTGTGAAACACCATCCTGTGTGTGTTATTACATAGCACACACACTTGCTAGGGTAAAGGAGGTGGACCAGTGAGGTCTTTGATAACACAACTGTAACAAATCAAAACTGTGGGCAGGAGGCTAAGAGATAGAGGGAAGAAAGGGACCATAAACAGCTAAGACGCGTTACGTACATGTATCATCTCCCCACAATGAACATAATCACTAAGTCCTGAAAAGATGTACTAACAAAAAAAATTTTTTTAAGTTTGTTCTACTTACAAATATTCCCTTGCACCAAAGAAAGCAGGAAAGAAAACTGTGTCCAATGCTATTGCAATGGGATGAGTGCCAGTATATAACCTGAGCTCAACCTACAGAAATAAAGGGCTGGAGAATATGTAAGGCCTGGGATGGTAGCATTTTAGGTCATCTGTGTTTGTTAATTGCCTTACAAAAATGGAAAGTAAATTTTCTGGCTTCTTCATGTAGGGGTTAGTTTTACAGCTTAAAGCAAAAAAGTGAGGCCCCTACTCCCCCACTGAGAGAGAGATAAGGACTCTATCTTTGCTGATTGCATTCCAAAGAGATGGCTCCCAGGTGCTAGAAAAGACAGCCATAGGTATAAAACTGGCAAGGGGGCTTTAAAAAGGTTTGATACTCAAAGGGGTAGCCACTAGTTTTCTAAACTAAATGTGCTCAGGAAAGGGAGCACAGGTCTCTGTGGCTAAGACATCTGTATTTTCCAAAGATTGAGAGACAGGTCTGAGCCTGTCGGAAGCTTATTCAAGCTGAAGGAAATATTAAGGCAGCTTTGGTCCTTGGATGTAACTGAAGTACATGAAAGGACTCTAAATGTTAAAAGACAAATACCCTAGCTAGGAATTCCAGAACTTAATTTTAATAAGGTCAATCCTTTCTTTTGGCATCCCCTATACATTCCACACTGTGAGTCGAAACTGCTTGGATTTAGAATCAACAAGAGGCACAGACTAAAATAGAAAAAAAAAAAAAACAACAACAAGGAAGCAAACAACAACAACAGAACCAGGAGAGAGACAGACCAGCAGAGATCTGGCAGGGAAAGAGCAGGCCTCCCCAGCCACAGCAGCAGGGAGAAGGAAAACTCCTACCCTCAGCAGCGGGGAGCCTAAACCTCAGCAGAACCCAAGCAGCACTTTGTCATTATCAACCTCGCTCTTGGCGACATGAGTGGCCTATCTGCTAGCACAACAGTACCAGCTTGTCTGAAGGCCCCAGGTCCTCCACACAGCAGCAAAACTGCACTCGGGGCCAGCTTGTCACTGGCTATCGTGTCACATCAGAGAGCAAAAGAGGATGAGTGTTTCTTCGAACCGATCACCTGAAGGCACCTGCAGAGATTGGGATGAGAGACCCAGGGTACCATACGCTGAAATATGAATGGCGAATATTTCAAAGATAAGTATACACAAACAGTTATTGCATATAAGGCTTTTTGATCATTTTTTTCATACCTGTATCTTGTGATCTGAACAACTACTTTGAAGATACAAATATGCAATATATTAACCAGTGTTAACCTCCTATTATTTTGTTTTGAAATTCTGTTTCAATTCAATGATGAAATTCATCACTTTTGTTCTTTTGTTGTTTTTTGTTTTTAAACAAAAAGAGAATACCAAGACCTGTAAGTGCAAACTAAAGAGAATAACTGTGTGCTGGAATGGTTTTAAATTACAATCAAGAATTCTTAATATGACATCCAAAATACAGTTGAAGGAAAAAGAGACATAGCAAGAATCAGGAAAGAACAACATGAGTAGGAAAACCAGAGGGGCAAGACCGTAGGCCTTACTGGCACATTTTTGTCACATCACGTGTTCGCAGTAGTGTTAGATACTAGTAAAATAGGCTCTGTTGCCAGGTGTCAAGTCCTGAAGGTCCCCTCCTTGTCCCCACATTGAACAGGATTAGATGATCCCTTCCTAAGTAAGAGGCTGAATCTTCTTAGTCCCGAATGTAAACATCCACCTATTCATGAAGGCACCTGGAACCTCAAGGAGAAAACCTTTGGTCCAAAAGCTCTGTTCTGTATCGTTTTGCAGTAGAAATTTCTTGGATTTGTCTCACAGTATGACCCATTGGAAATAAGCATATTAGGTCTGAGTTACAATTTACCCCTAGTGAAATAAAGCATCTCCACCTGGAATGAGCATGAGTATTTGTACTCAAAGGGGATAGAGTTTGGGGACTGGGGAACTTCTCAAGAGAACCGTCTATGGATCAGAGAGGAGTCTCTGCCAGGGTTTCTCACCGGCTGTCAGCTTCACCGCAGCCACTTACGATGGATAAAAAGGCAGGGGTTGCGGTGTAGTTACACGAGGATTTACTGGGATTTTTAAGCTGTGAGACACATTATTTCCTAATTCTGTAAACCCCATTTTAAAATGCAAGGAAGAATAGGCTGCCCTGCTGCAAAGTGCTTCAAGGAGATATTTTAACTGTTCATATGTAAGATATCAAAGTCTTGATTTGTAATAATTTTGCAATATATACAAATATTTTCTTAGTGATCTGCCAACATAAGTATGAAGTATTGATTAAATTAGTCATTGTTATTAATAATAGTTAATGTACATGTTTACTTTGAAATTGATTATGAGTCTGAAATCCTAGAAATGTTTCTATTTCCAGGTTCCTATTACTATCAAGATCCTAGTACTAAATTACTTCACTTGTAATGAGGGAAGGCATAACAAGTGCCATTTTCTGCTGGTTGCTACCTGCCTTGGCATTTTGTTAAGAAAATACCTTTACTGTTATCAATATTTCTTAGTCTTAACAAGCACAAAGGTGTTAGGGAAAAACTTTTGCTCTTTTGATATATCTCACTAGGTTTCAGGAAGGATGAAAGTCAGAAGATGCAAAAGAGACTAAGAAGACGTCCTCATAATTCTAAAATGCCCAGTGATGGAGTACTTTTATTATTTTCATTAACTGGTTTTCTTATGCAAAAATTTAGTCAGAAAATATGTTTATAAATTTCTTTAATTCTCTAGTGGAAAGACTGTATTACTGTTACTTTAAAGAAAATTGTCAAGAGTTAATTTTTATACATTAAATCAATTACTTCCTTAAAATTTATTTTAACTGGGTATTCTCAAGATGTATTTAGACACGACAAACTTTTCTTTAAAAAGTTTCGGTTATCTCAGTGTGATGCCATATTTTAAAATCCCACCTAAACATACACAATAGTGTTTTTTTTTTAAATTACTTAAAACTACCAGCTTTAAATGCCACCTTATTTAAACTCTAAAAGATTATAATAGCATTTAAAATGAATTGTAGACTGTCCTTGCTATGCAACTCAAGATCAAAAATAGGAGTATTTGTTATATCTCAGCTGCATGAAAGTAAAAATACAATCGGACTAAGTGGTTTCAAAAGCTCTACAAGTATAATGAAACTGATTTTTGCTGGGATTTACCAGGCCTCTACATACTGTGATATAATTAAGAGCCATTCCAGAGACACTAAAGAAAATGAAGAGGTACTATCTAAAGGTTTAGAAACACACTGAGTTCCCTGGCATTTGCATCTATCTGCAGTAAGCCAAAGTATCTCAGGACATACAGGACCTTAACAATCTTTTAACCCAGTGCTCTTCAGTCACTGGGAGCCACAGCAGACAGACTCACCAGGCTGATGCAAAGCACACGGCTGGGCCTCACCTCAGTTGAGCTGCTAATTCTTGAAGGCTGAAGAAGCGACCAATATGTGAACTTCTAACAAGAGGTCCCAGCACACTGAAGATGTCGGGGGTCTGGGGAACAGTTTGATAACTATTGTTCTAGAGAATTAGATATGATTGTATCTGTTAGTTCTGTGATAAATGCCAGGCCCCTAGTAACCCCTCAATAAAGCCTAACTAGTTAACAAAAATAGTCCAAGCAGAGACAGAAGAAGCTATCTTTTCCTTAGGATTGCAGAAAATATGGAATCCCTCTTGTACAGACTTGCTCTTTAGCAGGCAGGGTTTGTCATGCAATAATATTTCCTAAAATATAGATAATGTCTTCTCACTTTTATGGAATCAGAATCTCCATTATTCATCTATAGGAAGGATTAAAGACTAGTAATTAAGTAACAATTTGAGATTCTAATACCTAAAAGTTTAAGTAGTGAAGTGAAGTAGGAGAATGAGAGACTTGAGATGATATAGTAGACATCCTTGTATATCTTTTCAATATTGTGGACCTGGAAAACGTTTGGTAATCACAAAACTCAGAAAATGAGCAAGATTTAAATTTTAGGAGGTATAGGTGATATTTAGTTAATCTATCACATATAATAACAATGATTTACAAGATGAATGAATTTAGGTAAGAGGAGAGAAATACACAAATATTGAATGTGCAAAAATCGAATGGAGGAGCATCTGTGTGCTGATTGAGAACACTTTTGTGAGACAGGGATAACCTCTTTGCTAGATGAAAACAGGTAACAGGAATGTTATGGTAATTTCCTGGTCTAAGAGAGGAAATGTAGAATTCAACTGATAAGTGTGAAAAGGAATTAAATCACCACGGTGCTGAGCATAGATGTTTACCCTGAGGAAGGTTGCCAGCATAAATAGAGATGTGGAGAAGGAGAAGGAAGGCATTGAGGCTTTGCGTGTTCTCCTACATGTTGCTGTTTGAGCTTTTGGTTCTCCTGGAGAAGCTCTGGTCCTCACATGGAGCATTGCTTCCTGGCTCGAGAGAGGAAGATACGTGCCGCTTAATCTCCAGGATGAACTCGTCACACTGGCTTCCTGGCATGTAATTGATTGTGCTTATTGTTGGAGGAGCTCGGGGCCTCTGTGTTGCTGAGGATGGCTGTGATGCCTTTCAGAACAGCCCTGGTCTTTATTATGAGCGTGACTTCTCGGCTCCAGTGTAGAACTCTCAACCTAGCAGTACAGCTCCTTCACCCCTGCTGGCATAGAGTTTCTGGCTTCCACCACTGAACTTTGGGTCTTCTCAGCACGGATCTGTCAAAGAGACTGGCGTGAGTCCTTCTTGTGGGCTCTAGACCTCCAGTTGGACTTTTGGGAGGCATTGTCATGAGCTCTGGGTCTTCATCTGGACTCATGTGGGACATCGCTATGGGATTCAGGCCCTTGGCTGAATATTCTATGTCTCTGATGTTATGGATAGATTTCCTGCAGTTTCTTGTGTTAACTCTGGGTGACCATCATAAAATAATATTATAAATTCCATGTTCTGATTCTAATTGTTCTCTGCACAACCCCTGACTACAACAGTTACTGTCTCTGAGAACATAGATGGAAGAGTCATCTTCCATGCTACTGATCTTTACTAGAAGGCTCTAACTTCTTGGTGAACATTTCAAAGGGCAGACCAAATTTTAGCCAACCTATCTTCTCCAATTTTATTGATTTTCCAGGTTGTCCAGTCATATTGCATGATACGTCATTTAAAAATCCACATTTATCTTGCAGATCCTGACATCTACTTGGACCCCTGTATCTTCCTATCTACCTAGAAATTCTACAAAATGTCTAATACCAGTGACAAATCAAAAAGGAACACCACAATATAATTTGGAGGAGAGAGTGCTCCTCTTGATGGAACCCAGGGTTCCTTGCATGGTAGGCAAGTACTGTCCCACTCAGCCACATCGGGAACCCCAAACACCTTTCACTTCTCTGCTCCCCTCTGTAAGTGAACCTACAGCAACCCCTCTATCTCTGTCATAGATGATTATTTTTTCTGTGTCAGGAAAAGATCCTAAAATCTCAAGATAAATGCTTGTTTTTCTTTTTTCATTACACTATAAATGTACTTAACCAGACAGTCTTCCACCTTCAAATTATATATATTTAGTGTCTCCCCAGACACCACATTAATTTGTGATGATCCCTTTTGGGTTTCCACACAGAGCATCTTATATTGTATCTCTCCCAGCAGTCTATTCTTTATCCACAACCCGGAGGATTCTTCTTAAACTACAATTAAGATAGTAGATGTACCATTCTTATTTCTCTACTAACTTATAGTAGTCTTTCTCTCCTTGCTATAGTGTGTGTAAAAAAAAAAAAACTGTTAAACTGAAAAACAGAAAGAGCTTGGGTTCTAGACTCAAAAGTGCCAAAAAATTGTCCTTTTTCATGGATTAACCCCAAGTGTATAGAATGATTATTTGCTTGTAATACACCTTAATAATACTACCAAATGTTGAATATAATTGCCATATTCCTTTGCAGAACAGGTTCTCAGCTGATATACAATGACATGAGTTTATTTTTTCATACTATTAACTATTTCAAATATGTCTAACTTAAAGACATGATACCTCTAAAGACCTCTAAAGAAATACAGAGCTCTTGTCTCAGATTTTGGCTCTATAGTTACTTTTATTCTTTCTTTCAACACACAACAGAGAATCCTCCTAAGACTGACTTTAATTTTGGTCTCATTGTAGAAGTTTCATTTAACCAGAAGCACAATGACAGGCAAAGGTATGAATATTTCCAAGCCAGAGACTTGACAAGTTTCCATTCAGTCACAAAGGCAAAACCAGTGAGGATCACGTTATGGTTTAGATCTACAATATCCCCAAAACTTCATGTGCTCAGAGGTGGTGCTTTTGGAAGGTGAGTGGATCATGGGTATGCTATACTCATCAGTGGATTCACTCACTTAGGAGCTCAGTATTTGAGTATGCCGGCAGGAAGTGGGGCCTGATCAGAAGAGTCAGGTCACAGGGAGCATAACCTGGAAAGTCCTTCTCAGCTCCACCATTCTCTCTGTTTCCAGGCTGATATGGGATGAGCAGCTCTCCTCAGCCATATTCTTCCTGCCTCAGAACCAATGGACTGTGGACTGAATCACTGAAAAGCCATGTGCCAAATTAAACCTCACTTCCACTCCTCGTTCCACTTCCAACGTTGTGTATGTTGAGTATTTTGTCCCAGTAACTAGAAAATGCCTAAAGAGCAGCAGAGCCACAGAGAACGAGCCGAGTGGGTTCACCAAACAGTGCACAAAAGCAAATGAACAGAAGACAATCAAAGCTCCAAAATGTTTTCATAAATAACATTCTTTAGCAGTTAATGCTCACAGTTGTTACCCTAACACAAAAATAGCTGACAGGAAACAGTGCTGTAAATCAACCTACATCAATATTTATTGAGTAAATGCTTTGCAGAAAATTATTTTATCATTGAGTTTATCAAGCATTAAAATGTCATAAAATAAAAAAGAAAATTAATTACCCAAATCTAAAAGGTAGACTTTAAATTTTCTTGCCACTTGTTTGAAAATGTCTAAACTGTTTGCTTGGGGGATGGAGGTATGAAGCCAGAATTTTGAGGGTTAGCTAATGAATTTGATTTTATAAAGAATTTATTAAAGATACTGTTGAAAATTGTTTTTTAAATTGATTGTTATTCATGGAACAAGATATCACTACTTTACTTTGCAAAGGTATTTCACCTGATGTACAGAGGACCTCTTTTAGTAAAATCCCAGTCACTTCTTGAGATGGCTGCTAAAAGATAGTGCTAAATGACATACACTTTTAGTGATAAGCAATCAAACAAGACATAAGGAATTAGGCTAACTTTAAACACTGGGAACATGTAAAATATGATTTTCTGAAGAACCCTTTTATTTTAGTTATGTATCTTTGATATGGTTCAAGTCACATAAATTTAGAAAAAGTTAATAGGAAAATTTAGAATATCAAAAATCATAACTGAGCTTAGTTCAAAGAAGACATCGTGAAACTAAATATTGAGAGAACCAGTGACAGAATGACAGAAATAGCTGAGTCGTGATGTGTTTGACACTGCCCTCACAGCCAGTATGCCACTTGACATCTATAAATGTCCTGGAATAAAATCAAGGTACAGATTAGATGAGAGACAGAGAAGTTTATTTTGTAGCTCAAAATATAAGATTCAGATTGGTTCAGTGACTTTCCAATAGTGACAGTACTAACTATAGTTAGATAAGAGACTAATGTGCTTCTCACGTATAACACCTCTGGAATTTATTTGTTTTGTGGCTATAAAATATAACTTTGAAGGACCAGAGATATAGGTCAATGGGACAGCACCTGCCTGGCAAGCATAAGATCCTGAGTTCAATTCCTGGTACAAAAAAAGAGGAAAAAGAAGAAAGAGAAGGAGAAAGAAAAGGAAGAGGAAGAAGAGTAGGAAAACGATATAATTTGGGCACTTATTATGAGTTCAAACACTGCTTTATAAGCCACATACATCTTCTATATGCTTCACTCTATACTGAATGCTCACCTATATGCCAGTCTGGGCATGGACCCCATAAAATCAAGACAAAAAAGAAAATAAAACACCCCCATTTATGAGAGTTGCATTCTGTTAAGGAAGCAGACATCAAACTAGTAGTTATTGTATTTACTAACATATTAGTAAAATTATACATTTAGCATATTTCATATATTGATATCAATAAAGAATTCATTTATAGGTCCGTGTATGCCTTTGAGCAGCAAAACAGGGGATGCCAAATAAACACCCTTTAATTATCTACTGTACAGTTTAACTTTAGTATGGCTTGCATTTCAACACTTTTCCCTGAAGGATACAGGAAGCAATACTTTTCCCTGAGGGACACAGGAAGCAAGTGTTTACCCACTTGGTAGGATAAAAGGCAAGGTGTATGCACATGCATGAAAGTGTCAAACCAGGATTCACGCCCACATTACGCCCATTGGAACAGGTTTTTACATTTAAACTTGAGTACCACAGAGAATATAATACACCTACATCACTGTAGGATTTGTTTTTTTTAAGTTATTTTTTTAATTCCTGTTTAAAGTATCCCAATTCACTACAATGAAACATCAGATTATTCACACATGGATGATGAAGAAAACCCATCATGGTAAAATACATGTTTTCATAACAGAACAGTGGTGTGGGTGCATCATGTTGATAATGATAATTATAGAGATCCTGTTCTGCCAGCCTTGTTGTGGTCAGAGAATCCCACATAATATTAGGGAAAAGTTATTAGAGTTCCAATATGTAATTTCAATCTACAACGTCCAGTGCAACACACAGTGACAATAAAAAGACAAACATTCGTCTGTAGTTGTGGGGATCCAAGGAGGTCCTAAGTCCAGTCACAATAATAATTAACTAGAATAAAGATTCAACCCAGGGCCAGTCCTGGGATTTAGTAATTCCTCAAGAGTGAAGTGGCTTGGGAGAGTGACTGTGACAATGGCAGCAAGTAACAGTACTGTGACCTGGGCTAAGTAGGAAGCAAAATAGCACCTCTGCAATATGCAGAGAGGTATGCAGAAAATGTAACCTGCATAACAGGGTTCCAGGAAGTATCTTGTGTTTGGGAGTCAGTGCTTCAGCTTTGATGTCTAGCCTTCATGCCAGGGACACCATGGGTTCTTTCTCAAGCCTCAGTCTTAGCCCAGAGTGCAGCATCAGTTAGCTCATGCATACTAGCTGGGAGCTGAAGGCAGGGCGTCACTGACATATTGCATTGCTCTACAGGTTACACATCAGCACCTCCACTAGACCCATGTGCATTGCTTAAAGCTAATTGAGGGGTAAAGAAATGTCATAGCCAACTCTGTACATATTAACACATAGAATCAAGGCCAGGTTTAGCCAAATGCTCTTCTTTCAAAGAGAACCAACCCAGTGATGCTCCATAAAGATGGCTTTGATGTTGGCCATGTGAGCTAAAGTTCCTGTGTCAGTGAAATGGAGAAAGAATCAACAGACACAGGGAATGCAGACCTTGATTTAGATGACAAAGAAAACTGCAGTGTGAATACATAATTGACTAGTTGAAATTTTTTGAAATGATCATAAAACCAAATGGAACATTCTAATGCTAGAACTAAGTTAGAAAATATAGTGAGGGTCTTAGAAAGGGGGAAACATATCGGACAGAATATCAGAAGTGCCATTCATTGATGGAAATTGTAACAGATGAAATGCTACAAGATGCTGTGAAATACACACAGACTGAAACATAAGTAACTTGTTCTTTATGCACTATGAGCCATATTCAAAAGTATATTTATTATGACATCTCACTAGCTGAACTGAAAGCATTCATTAGTCTGCTGTACTTAGCAGGACTTTCTCACGGTAATCATAGGAATGTGAAATATTTATGGAGGAGAAATGGGTCAAAATATGACATAAAAATTTAAACCTTTGTAGATATTTTCCATTTACAAATTTATCCTGCATTCCAGCCATCAGAAATAAATGGAATGATGTTGTAGAAAGACTTGTGGATCTCATTTCCCAAACTAATCGGAATGTGACATTTGACATTTGGCTTATCAGTTTTCAGTTGATGTTACATTTGATAACAGAGCACAAGTTGATCAGCATAAGAACTGTACACAAGAGCAAAGCTGAAATCTCAAGTGAAATGTTGCAATTTCAAAACAGAGAGTTGCGCAGTAAAGTCTTTGGATTTCAGAAAGATTTACATTGGCCTCATGTACAGCCAAGAAAACCAAACCGGTAGTGCTGATGTAAACATTGCACCATGATGAAAATACTGATAGGGAAACCTCAAAAAAGCAAAAGTCTGGGATGGAAACTTTCTACAACGAAACCAAAGGTAGAGTACATATTGCTGATGAGTTATGCAGCACCTGTGATATCACTTGAAATAAAAACCATTGGTAAATGGTGGTGTTAAACTCAATCCTGAATATGGATTAGACATAAATAGTTTAATATCTTACCAAGAAAATAGCAAGTGCATAACACTGCAGAGAAATTTGCTTATAGGAGTGGGACTGGAATTTATAAGAAATCATTCACAGCAGAGGAAAAGCTACACACAAAAAATGCAGACCACACTAGTGAGTTGACAGGTGAACAGGCAGATGCCTCATCCCAAAGACCTACTACAACAACAGGAAAACCAAAAAGATGTAAACGGCGCACACCATAAAGGCAGGAAAACGATATATGCATGCTATCAGTGTAAGTGATACAGCTATATGTAACGTGTAACTTTCATGTGTGAGGAAAATTTTGGTGCTTTTTCATAAACAATAGATGTCAAAATGTAATACTTTATCTTTGTGAGTTTTTCCTAATAAGCACTCATTTTTAATATAATAAAAATCATAAAATAAAAATTAATAATTCACCCACAGAAATATTCTCAAGAATAAACAGACACATGACACATGCATGGTTACACTGCTTGATGGCAAGTGTGTTAGGCTCTGAGTTTAACTCCTCTAGCAGTGAGTCCAATGAAAGTCTCAAAACTTCTAGTGGCTTAATGCGATTCTCATTGTTCAATGGGGTTAATAACAGTTTGTACAATTGTTCCAAAGAGCAAATGGGAAAATTCTTGTGCTATGCCATAGACTATTTTGGTCACCCAGTAATTTCTCAACAAATGTCATCACCAGTATTAATATTTTATCATAATAAAATATTGTTATTGTGTAAACATATGGGTTTCAAATTCTATGTACAAAAGTTTTTGAGGAAAACTCCTTTAATCCAATCGAACTGTATTTTTATATGAATTTCTCATTGGCTTGTGCTTAAAATCTCAAAGAATCTTTAAGAATTCTCAAGAAGATATTACATTATATTTGATTCATTAAAATGAAAGGTAATGATTTGTGTTGCCACCGCAAAATATAACATAACATAACAACATAACAACATAACATAACATAACATAACATAACATAACATAACGTAACATAATGTAACACAACATAAAACAGAACACAAAAAAATGTCTTCTTGCTCATTTGACTTCAGAGTACTATGAGTAGTCTGATCCTTAATAAAAGATGACCATGATGGTCCAAGTCACATAGTTTTGCATCATTTTTTAACCTTCTGAAATATGCTGAAGCAATTTTATTCATCTTTCACAAAATTCAAAATAATTTTAACACAGAGAAAAAACAGAAGATTGTCTTGTGTCCTGAGATAGTATTTTGATACTTGCATTTTATGAATTATATGTCTCTGAATTCATGTAAATTTCAAATATATATTTCTCTGTTTTAAATACATGTGCTGACTTACCTAAACAGTGTCTAAGACTCTATATATTAAAATATATATCTCTGTGATTATGTTCTTTCTGTATATCAGAACTAAATAAAAACACAATAAAACTATTAATAAATTAGAGTCTGGTAATGTGACTTGTACATGTACTTTAAGTTTAAATCTGTATCATTCACAGGCAATTTCTTCCTGGGAGAGATTACAGATAATATTCTGACAGAGTATAATTTTGTGGTTTTCATACTTTTTGTAAATGATTGCACAGACAACTAAAGCTGAAATCAACCCTCAATGAAGCATTTGCAATGTAATGATTCTCTGAGGTAGTGGTTTCAGCATTCACTTTTGTGAAATCTGCCCTTTGTTGATAGGACAGGATGTCAATCATGGACACGCAGCTTGCATTCAAAAGAGGCTGTAAAACAATTAAGTACCAGACTCCATCACTCCGCGGTCGGTGTCTCCTGCATTGCTAAAATACTTCACATCGTGAGCCCTATGATACTTGGGGCTGTGCCGTGAGGCTCAGATACGGTCAGCAAGGATGAGCCTTGCCTATTACAAAGTCCACTGCAGGAATCCCAACCACTCAATGGAAGGTCTCTGTCACTTAAAAGACAATCCATAAACTATAACTTTAGCAACTGAGGCTCGGTTAACCACTGTAAGGTTCATCAATTTTAGATGGCATGTAGTATCTGCACATAGAAGGAAAAACACACAATTTCATTTCATTCTATTTTTACGTCTCATGACAGGGTCTCATTAAGTCACGGCTAGTTTACAGCTTGCAGTCTTCCTGCCTCAGCTTCCCAGAGAGCTGGGACTGTGGCTACACCACCATGCTTAATTTTGTATGTGTATTTTAAAAGAAATCAAATACATAGAAACAAAGAGTGGAACACTGTTTACCAGAAGCAGGGGTTGGGGAAGGAGAGCATGTTGGTCAAAGGATACAAAATTACTCAGCCTGAGTAAATGTAGAGACAACCTGCAAAAGGGCTGTTGTTAGTAATATTGCACTGGCCACTGGAAATATGCTATGAGAAGTGATTTTAGGTACTCTTACACAAACATTGTCAAAAAGGATACTATGCAAGATGAAGGTACATTAATAGACTTGTAATGACCACAATATTAGGGATATATCTAACAAAACACATGTTATCATACCTTAAATATATACAATGCAAAACAGATACAATTTTTAAAAGATACAAAAGCCACAATACATTCATGAAGAAAGAACAAGGAAGGCTAACAAGAAAGCAGATTCATTACCCAAATATTCTTGTAAACATTCACGTTTACCATTTATATTGTGCCTCTACATTTATTATATTCGGTTTATTGTCATGTGACTATTATTCCCATTTTAGGAATTTAAAACCTGAGGTGCATGGCATTAGCAATTATCCAAGAACACATGCTATCTAAAGCCAGGATTCCAACCTTGTGTTCTGATGCTGAGTTTTGTACTCTGATCTGTGTTCCCTTGCAAGCTCTCTGTATTATTCTCAGTCTTCATGTTCTTCTAAAGGACTAGTTCTGCAAAATGAGCAGCTATTACTGACTCAAATAGGGTTGCTAACTTGGTGATGAAAAACAAAGACATGACCTTAGGATTAAGTGAAAAGACAGTCCATCTTTTGTCATTGAATATGCCAGGCTAATTGAAACAATAAAGTCAGGGGTTAGTAGATTCCACACTTGTTTCTCCATCTGTAAAAGAAGTACAGTTTTCCTGAGCAGAAAGATTTAATGTTGAATGTAAAAACCACCGGATCAGATCAAAACCATAAATCAAGTGACTAGGAAGTTCCTGATATTAGGCTTCATGCATGAGAAAAGGGGGCGGCAGGGTTGCTGCTCCTGCACTGTTTCATTCAAAATAGAAACAGTGGCCAGTACTGCCTAGAAAGGAAATGTTTCTGAGGAACAAAGAATAATTATTTTTAAAAAGGAAAATTCCTTAAACTGTTTAGATTTTCCTATGAGAGGCATCATGCTTCTTATTCTAAATGAGACTAAAAATGTGTCCTTCAGAAAAAAATTGTGTGGTGGGGGGGGCTGCTTGAATTTTTATCTCTCTAGTTTATTCACATTTCATAGGTTTTTCCCACACGGTGAGTCTAAGCAACATTCTGCAAATAAGCCACTTGGTTCTGGTAAGCTTCTATTTACGCCTTATCTGTTCATTAGCTCCATGCTTTCTGTAATTGAAAATGTGCTCCTACCATCTGTCAACGGGATTCACATTCTAACATCCTTGGCAGGCCCTTGCCGACTTCTGCACAGGATTTGTATCTGGGCCAGATGCTATCAAAGCTTTAAGCAACAGATAGCATCGTGGATGTCGTGGATCATTATCAATAGCTATTATTTAACTATAAAGTGTTTTGAGTATATTTGAAAAGAGCTCTTTCATTATGAAAAGGCATTTCTTAGAGTTCATTTCGACCTTGAATTGAAGATAGGGGGAGAAAATCTGTGAGTAATAACATTTTATAGTTACCAAAATAATGCTAAAATAAAATAGCAAAAGGCTCCACTTCAGCAGTTGTCTGAGATGACAAGTAAACATTATAATAATAATATTCACAAAGGAACATGCATGTGCATATATGTTTACAATTGCTTCATGACATGCAGGGAAGAATGGTGCCTGTGTGTTTGAGAGGTGGTTCATCCATATGGAAAAATACCTATGAACTCTCACATAGAATGAGATTATAACCAACTCCAACCTACCCCAAAATATGCTGACATTAACTTCGTTTCCAATATCATGCTAGTTATTGTAGCTTAGTTTTATATTAGATTATATTAACCTTTTACACCTCTTCTCTATTTTTTCATGAATAAGATTCATCTTCCTACAAATGTTGACAGCAAAAGTGGATGGCATCCCAGTGCTTAAGCTCATCCCATGCAGTCTTCAAGCCAGCTGTAATGTGCTCATAAACACGTATCAATACAAGAGAGTACAGAAATAGGGTTAACTGCATTTAAATTTTTCTTTCTTTCTTTCTTTCTTTCTTTCTTTCTTTCTTTCTTCTTTCTTTCTCTTTCTTTCTTTCTTTCTTTCTTTCTTTCTTTCTTTCTTTCTTTCTTTTTTGTACCAGGGATTGAACTCATGACTGCACGCTTGCAAGGCAGGCGCTTATGCCACTGAGCTAAATCCCCAGCCCTGAATTTAAATTTCTATTACATATTGAAGGCATACCCTCAAATCACTATAAAGGAATTTTTTAAAGAAAATTAAATTGAAAGATAAAATTAGATTCCTTATACCATTAAATAGAATAAATTTGTTTGAACCATAATTCCATATATAAAAAATGAAATTATGCAAGAACTAGAGGATACTGCTGATAGAGTGAGTTTACACAGTTTGGGTTGCCTGGGTTGTATGAGTTTTGTTTTAAGTTTGTCAAGAATACCAAGTGAAATAAAAATGATACATTTTACGACACTAAAAATTTTAATGACAGCAGTCTCCACTATAACCAAGTGAAAAGATAAATGACAAATTGGGAAGAATTAATCCCAATATGGACAACAGATTAAGGCCTAATATTCTAAATTCATAAAGAAATTTTAAAAACTGAGGAAAAAGCTCAAAATTTTTAGAGAAATACACAAAATACACAGATAATTCACAAAAAAAGCCATTAAAATATAACCTATGATAAGGAGAACATATTCAACTTGCTCCTAATAAGAGTAATAATAGTTAAAACCATACAGAGATGCTATTTATTATCCCTCAAGTATGCATAACTTCAAAATCTTGGAAATGCACTTTCCAGGTGGTGCAGAGCGCACACAGACAGCTGCCCCTCACACAAAGCTGGGGGCTCCCAGTCAGCTCACACCGCTGGAGCGCCTCTGCTAATGACTAGTGACGGCACAGATGCATTCATATGTGGACTCCAAATGTGTAGACAGACAACAGCGTGACTTCAAAACACTGAAGTCAACATTGACAAAACCAACAGGAAAATTCGAAGGTATGCTTCTTGGTATTTATTTTTAAAAGTACATAAAATATTGTGAGGATAAAGCAGATATAAACAACATTGTTGACCATGGCATTCCACTTAACAATAGTACTTTAAGTGTGCATTCAACATTCCTGAAGAATATATATATATATTTTTTAAATACATGTTATATAGTCCTTAACAGCATATGCTGTTGAAATACATAATTAAAATATATAAAAATGTTAAATTTATTAACATATATAATTATAAAAAGCTTGAAATTATACATATTATGACTAAAAGGGTATTAAATTATAAAATAATAAATGACTGTTGAAACTGTCTATATATTTGTAAATTAAACAGCTTGGTTAAACCATGAATCAAGGAGTAAATCACAATGAAAATTTAAGAACACTTTCAAGTAGATGAAAATGAAACAAAATATAAAACTATGTGGGAGACATTATACTGATAATGGCTGTATCAGAAAAGATAGATAATTTGAAGTTATTTTTTCAGTCTGCAAACAAAAATCTGCCAGAGGATTTCAACTTCAAGCTCTGCCTGGACAACCCAGTGACAGGAAAACTCAGTCTAAAATCCATCCACCCATCCATCCATACATACATACACACATCTATATTGGGATACAGCTCAGCCCAAAGGCCCAGTACTGTTTTCTATCCCCAAATAACTCTACACGATAAAAGAATAAGTCCAACTCAAAGGAAGAAATACTAAACCTAAAAGTAGAGCTCAATGAAGTACAGCATAAACAAGCAATACAGAATATCGACAAAACTGAAAACGGATCCTTCAAAATATCAACTAAGTAAATTAACAAATTAGCATGAACTAGCAGTAGAAGGGAAAAGAGACAAACTAATAAAAGCAGATATCAAAATGAGCACTTATTGGTTACTACAAAATTTGTAAACAGTTTAAAAATGTCTCCTTGAAGAACACAAGAAAATAAAAAGCAAACCACAGTTTGGAAAAGCATAGTTACAATCATAATGCCAAAGAATATTCAAGGCAAATAAACATGGCACAGAAATGATTTCACTTTCGTCTAGAACTTTGGACAAGAGGACACAATCAGTCATGTCAATGTGAAGGCATAAATAAGTTACTATAGGCAGACTGTCCCTCTCACACTGCGTGGCCTCTTTAACCAAGTCCTAGAGGCTGTACATGATCTCTAATCCAATCTTGTTCCATCAGGTAATAAGATTCATGCTCTAGTTCTGACTATGTTTTTGTAAAGTTTCTACTAAGAATTATGGGCATTGCATAGAATCAAGACCAAATAAAATTTTGCTTATTGTGTATTTGGTAGGTTTACAGATAATCTGCATTTTTAACTTTCAGGGGTAGTTATGATTTTAATAATTATAAGAAAAAAGTGTGCAGGTATCCACTCAGATAACTGTCTTACCAAAACCCTGAACTTTGTATTTTTAAACAATGACATGGTTGGTTCTCTATCATGCCACTCTTTCTTAAGTCAGCAAGTGTTTAAGACCTAATTGCAAGGCACATCTCAGAAAAACAGGATGTGTGGGTAGAAGGAATCTTTCTGCTCTTCTAACTATTTGTGTCACAGGGGAAGAGAGTGAAGACTGAGCCATCTGGACAATTTCTCAACCTCATAGATAGCAAATGAAGTGCGAACCAGCATCAGGGTTTCCTGGCTCCAGTCCCGTGTCCCTTTCCTAGCACTGCTCGCCACACATCTTCCAATCACTGAAGGAGAACTAATAAAAATGCTTCATCCAGAGAAACTGTTCAGTCCTATAAAAGAAACTAAACTATATGCCACTTCCTCCCCTCCCTGGAATTGTATTTACTGCCATAGATGTAAACAGTAATTCTTCCAATCGGGGCTGAAAAACATTCAGAATTCTTCAGCACCAGAATTCTTCAAATTATATTGCAAAATCTAAATGTCATAGTTGGACAATTTTTTAAATGAAGATAATTTCCCTTAATTACTTATTTGCTAAATCTAATTTAACATTTTCTGGAAAATTAACAATGTTATATATAAAACTGCTCATGTTTGCCACCTATCATACCAAAAATTATATTACAATACTATTTATCAAATTATTTTTAAAATTTGATTTTTAGAGCAGTTTTAGGGTCAGTGTAAAACTGGGAAGATTCCCTTTGACCTACATATCCAAAGCCTCTAGCATTATCAATCTTCTCCATCAGTAAATAGATTCTCTACCACTGATAAACCAGTATCAATGCATAATAATCACCCAATGACCAAAGTTTATATTAGTATGCACTCTTGGTCTTATACACTTACAGGTATACACAAACGCAAAATACCTATATCCAATGTTACACTATCGCACAGATTCTTTTCACTACCCTAAAGTGCTCTGCTCTTTAGCTCCTCATCTTGCTCCTGATCCTATAAACGCCTGCTGATCCCTGATCCTTTTGCTATCTATCTCCATAGTTTTGCCTTGTCCAGAATGCTGCATGGCACACAGCTCTGTTTAGCTTTTTTTTTTTATTTAGTAGTATGCATTCAAAATTTCTCTCTGTCTTTTAGTGGCTTAGTGTTTGTTTCTTTTAATTGAAGGGTAGCCTGCCTGCTGCTTAAATGTACTACCATTTATGTTTATCTGTTCACCTAGGGAATGGCAATTGTTTGCTTCAAGGTTTGGGTAATTATGAAAAAAGTGCCTGTAAATCTGGTATGCGGGTTTTTGTGTGGAAATCAGTTGTTCATATTTGTGGTAAATTCCAAAGGAACAGGATTGCTGGATTCTATCTTTAGGGTATGTTCAGTGTTGTATGAAACCTCTAAGCTGTCTTTCAAAGTGACCTTTCTAATGTGCATTCTCCAGCAGTGAATAAGATTTCCTTTTGCTTCACATCCTTGTCAGTGTTCTTGATTATGGTCTTTCAATGGGTGTGCAGTGCTACCTGCTTGTTTTGATTTGAGGCCCCAGATGGATGGTAAATGATGATGAGCTTTTTTTCATATATTTATTTGTGTCCATAGATAATTTTGGTGAGGTGTCAATGTTTGGAGTACATTTAAAAAATAGACTACCTGTTTTCTTATTGATTAGTTTTGAGATTTCTATTTTTTCTTTGTTTTGGAGAAAGTGCTTTATCAGATGTCTCTTTTGCAGGTATTTTCTTTCAGTGTGTGGCTTGTCTTCTCTTTTTTTTTAACATTGTCTTTTACAGAGCCCATGTATTTGTTTTTTAAAATGTTAATAAACCACAGCTTATTAACCACTTAGCAGTTGACCTGGAGCATCGCTTGAGCAGCATGCTTGTTTAAGCACTAACTATCCTGAGTGTTCAGTCAGGTGTCATTTTAATCAGTTGATTCTTGTATTGAATAAATATGATACAATTGTCATTTTTATATTTCTAGTTATACTATCTTATACAAGTTAATAAAATATGTAAATTTTGGTTATCATATATGTCTTGGTTAATTGTCTCTCATTGCTGAGACAAAATACCCAGCTCTCAAAACTAAAGAAGGAAAGGCTTATTTAGCTTACAGTTTTTGAGGATTTCAGTCCATACTCATGTGGCTCCAAGACAGGGTGGTGTGGCTGAGGGGCAACCATTCATGGTGGGTGCAAGCCACAGAGCGAAGAGGTCAAAAGGGGAAAGGCACACCTCTTTCCCTCCCTTTGCTCTACGCCAGCTACCCGCCCTTGGGCTGGTGCAGCATCCACACTGCAAATCCAGTGCTAGTCAACAAACCAATCATAAACACTAGATTCATCCACCTCCATGACTGCTTGAGGCATTGCGGGGGGACATTTAAACAAACCACAACAGTATATTTAAATAATTGGACTCATATGTGGTTAATTCTTTCTTTTGTGGATCCTGACCTTGGCGCTCTATCTAAAATAACATCAACAGGCAAGTGTGGTGGCTCCTGCCTGTAATCTCAGAACTTGGGAGGGTGGGAGTTCAAGGCCAGCTTGAACTACATAGTAAGTTCAAGGCCAGTCTAAAGTATAGAGAGAGACCCTGCCTCAATCAACCAATCAGTCATTCAAATAACACCAACATATCCAAAGTGATGAGTTAATTTTTATGAAAGACATTAAATCTGTGTATAGATTCATTTCTTTGACACATGTTTCTTGTTGTTGTAATGGCATTTCTTGCAAAGACTATCTTTGCTCCACTGAATGACTTATGTTCTTTTGTCAAAGATGGATTGGCTGGTTATATGTGAGTCTCTGGACCCTCTATTCTGTTCTAGTGATCTACTTGCCCATCCTCTCCCCAATATCACTGTGGTGGAATTTTATGGTATGTACTGGTATACAGTATACACTGGAGTTATAAGGTAAGCCCTGGAGTTGGTGGGTAGTGTGAGACCTCTGACTTCATTCTTATATCTCAGTATTGATTTGGTTGTTGGTGGTCCATATTATGATATTCTGTTATAAGAGCTGATATGGACTATGACAACATTTTTTTCAATGTACATAGCTGGTCTTCACCCAACATTAATTAAATTGAACTTTGTTTTCTGATGAAAGAATTTAAGTAGTATAAGTAAATTTTAAGAGCCCCAGATAACTCTGATATGCAACTAGGAGTCTTATAATGTCTCCAATGCTTTGTTTTTATTAATGTTATTATATACTGCTGAGACATCATGGTAACCATTGTAGATCACCTAGTATTGTGGTTTTATGTGACTTTTTTGCCTCATGCTTTTCTAGGAATTGTTTTGCTCTATCTTGCTTTGTTTTGTTTTTACCTCTAATGCAGAAAGGATAGATATACATTTAGAGACTCATGCATGTGTAGAGCTTATAAACAGTTTACAAGAACCAACTATATAACACAGGTTGAAATGAGCAACTCGTTTGAAGAAAAAGAGACACTACAATACCCAGTGCTGATTCCATAATGTCATGATGTGAAATCCAGCAAAACTATCACTTTTTGTTCAAAGTGATTTTAGCTTGCTTTGTCTTGTTTAAGTTCAACACATATGAAGGTATGGACAGCTGTTTTGAGGAGAATAAGAGATACTATGACAGCTATTCTTGGCTTCCCTAATGTCTGGTCTTGAAGACCTGTAATGCCCTCCTCGTCCTTCTCAGATCAATTCCATACTATGTTGTTTCATGTGAATTCCCTGTATGTGACAATATGGACAACTATTTGGAAGAAAACAAGAGTCAATATGATAGAGAGTGAATATCTCCGATTGTCTAGTTTTGAAATCTATGTCTCTTACATTGCTTTCTTGTGATCTGCTTTGTTCTGTTTTGTTGTGTTTAATTTTACCCTTTTGATATAATTGCATGTATATTTGAGTGGATAAGATGGATGACCATGTTGCTGTTTTAGTCAGATCATGAAACAGAATTGTTATGGAATGATATTCTCAAAGCTTTTTCTGCTTTGATCAACATTATAAACTCATCATCCTTCTGTGATTTCATAGCTCACTGTTTGAATGTCTACTTTACATGTTTTAACTTTGTAATTTGAACAACTATTTCCAAGAAGTCAGTATGTAATTTGTCAAGTAATAATTTCTTAGAATTTTTTGTTGTTGTTCTTTTCCTTTTTTCCTTGGAATTCTGTATTGTTGCTACCCTTTATTCTGTTTTGTTTTGTTTTTTCTCTTTAAATAAAATTTAAAAAGAAATTTTTTAAACATTAAAAAAAGAAATCTTACACATGGATGAAAAATACCAACATTCTCACAAAACTTGTTAGAAATGCAACTTCTTGATACCTACTGAATCAAAAGACCTACTATCTTGCTGAATGAGATTCAGCAAACCCTCCAGCTGATTATGAAGCATGCAGAAGTTAAGAGAACCATTGTCCTAGGTACAATGCTGTTGTACTTTATGGAACGATATTCTCAAAGCTTTTTCTGCTTTGATCAACATTATCAACTCATCATCCTTCTGTGATTTCATAGCTCTCAGACCTCTCATGTTTCCCAACTCATACGTTCCACTGCCTCACCACTTACCAAGAAAGAGCCACTTTTATTTACTCAACAGCCAAGGCTATTGGCTGCACCTCTCTTTAGCTAGCCAGGCCCCCACATGTCCTGGTGGGGAGCAGGAGAGAGCATGTATGCTTCTCAGTCACACAAATAGGTCTTAGAAGTCTTTTTGCTTTTGTTTTTTGTTTTTTGTTTGTCTGTTTTTGTAGTGAGGATGGAACTCATGACCTTGCTCTTGCCAGACAAGGTTACTTCTCTGACCTAAATCCCCAAGCCCAGAAATAGATCTTGATTTAATTCCTAGTAATCAAGTAAACTAAACCTGTTGATCTGTCTTCATCTGTCCCTAGTTTATATTTAATTTCCTTTTCAGCCAGTACAATCTATACTTCTGAATTGTAGCTTATGAACATTTGTTTCCCTTCTATATCAGTCAATGCTTACTAGAGAAACAGATTAATGTAAGATATAAACTATAAGAATTTACAAGATTAGCTTACCCACAGAATCAGGAACAGAACAGTGCAAAAAAAACCACCTGTGTGCCGGAGAGCTGAAATAGCCAGTCGCAGGCCTGGAGCTCACCGCAGCATCCATTCAAGTCCGGGTCAGTAGGCCAAAGGGTTTGTGCTGGGAGCTGAAGACTGCATCCCAGGCGAAGGCAAAGGGTGCAGCTGCTCTGAAGAAACAGAAGTAGCAGCATTGCCTTTTCCATTTCCCTTTTATGCCATTTTGGAGACAATCTTCCCCAGGGTGTGTCTGCCACAGCCAGAATAATGCTGAGTCAATTTAATTGGAGGTTTCCTGGCAGGATCAGTTAACCACACCTTCACTGCATTTATTCTACAACCAGTTATGAACTTTGTAAAGCACAAAGACATCACCATTTGGGAAATATTCAAAGACCTCTCTGTCTGTCTCTCAGCTGCCCATTCATGCTGCTTCAATCATTTTCCTCTGAGATGCAGTTGTACTCAGCCTGCTTTTTATTCTGTTTTGCTGAACATAGCTTCACTTTACATGGCACAGCCTGTGTTTAAATGCAGCTCCCTCTCCCTCGCATAAATAATTTTTACCTGAGTGTTATTTTATGGCAGTAAAATATTTTATTATAACAATATGAGATAAACAAGAAGAAAAAAAGCTCAATAAATTAATAATTGTAGGTATTGATTACTGGGGACTAAATCAAGAACCTTTGCACTAAGCTATATCTCCAGCCTTTTTAAAGCTTATCTCAGGCTTATTTTGAGATAAGAGTCTTGCTAAGTCACGAAGTTACCAAGATTGGCTCAAAGCTGCAGTTCTCCTGCCTCAGCCTCTCAGAGTGCTGCGATTAAAGCACATGCTACCATACCTGACTAAACCTCTTTTAAAATATAGTTAAGTCACTAACAAGAAAACTGAATAAAATCACTTGTAAAATGTTATTGTATACCTAAAATAAACAGTATTCTTGTGGGCATTAATGTAGATTTAATATATGGTGCCATTATGTATGTTGATTTTAACAGTTCCTATTTTAACTTTTTAAATGTTTATATTCTTCTTTATTAATACATGTTTCACATTATTAATCTTAAGAACAGTATAATATTCTAGTGTAGCAAATACTAAAATCAATCTCCTATTGACAGAAATGAAGAGGACTTCAGTTTTTACTGTTATAAGCACTAATGAGATCAAAATTCTCATGGCATGGTTTTGTGTTTTATTATGACTCTTTGCTTAGCATAAACATCAGGAAGTAGAATTGATGAATCTAAAAGTTAAAACTGTAAAACTAATTGTTCCTGAAAATATATTAAGAATTAATATAAAATTATTAAATGAAAGAGGATTCTCCACAATAATGTTTTCAATAAATTTCTCTCTTGAAAATACTGGTGATTTCAAGTCTACTTGCCAATTTGACAGCTCATGCTAGTGAAATTTAGACTCATTTCTACTATTTGGATTCATTCTCAGAATACTTTTGAGATTGAAAAGAATCCTGTAAGATTCTGTAAAATTTGAAACAACTAGTATAAAACTAGTAACTCTAGCAGTGCTTCATGTAATTCAGAATGATAGTATGTACCATTCATAAAATTTTTATAATATCATATTAATTTTCTTATGTATTATAAATATTTCTTAACTATATTTCTAGATAATTGATAGATTTATGTTATTTCTAGTGTGTATTTATTATTAAACATTCTGACTTTTTTACTTGTATGTAACAAAGAAGTAATAGCATCCTTTTTTTTTTTTTGGTACTGGGGATTGAACTCATGACCTTGCGCTTACCAGGCAAGCACTTAAGCCACTGAGCTAAATCCCCAGCCCCAAGTAATAGCATCCTTTAAGTGATTATATATTTATTTTTCATTAAGGATAGGGTGAACCTCTTTTCAATTATCACTCAGTATTTCCTTTAACATAAAGCATCGGTGAGAAATTCTGGGAAATTTTTGCTGGCCCAGCACAAATAAACCTGTGAATTCTCTGCATAGAAGTGAGCATAATTCTGTCCTCCCTAAATGTGGGCCATGTCTGGTTATTAGTCCCAGAGCGTGCAAGTTGGGAAGAGCAAAGAAACAGCAGCTCTACAGAGGAGAAACTGTATGGACACGACTTCAACCAGGTAAGACTGACGTAATGAGAAGTTACTTGGTTGCATGCTTGATATGTAACCCTTATATAATGCGATTAAAATTTCATTTTTTTCAGCATCTCCATCTAAAATTCATTTGCCACAGTCTAATCATAGAGAAAACACAAATTAGTGACATTCTACAAAATACCTGGCCAGTACTCCTCAAAGTTTTTGAGGTCACCAAAAAAGAAAAAAAAAATACGAGAAATGTTGCAGCCATGAAAAGCCAATAGAGGTATGGATTATTAAATATAGTAATACCTTAGTTTGTGGATTTCTTTCTGTAAACAATTCTTTTCCCAAATAGAAGTGTTCAGTAGCATTTTCCTTTTGTTCCTGAACTCCATACTGGGTGAGTAACATGACATTTTCAGAATCATTTCCCAAGTTAAATTCATGAACTAAGGCACCACTGTAAAGTATAATGTGGGATGCTGGAATAAAAAGACAGCAAATTAAATACTAAGGACATCTGAATAAACTGGATATTACTTTACAGTAGTGTATCAGTTATAGTTGATTAATTAAATCAAATATTATATACTGATGTAAGATGCCTGTTACAGGAAAAACTAGATATGAAAAGTGTGGGGATCTCTACAATCTTAACAATATTTTTATAAATCCAAAACTGCTCTAAAAGTTACGTTTTAGAAAAATTGAAATGATCTTTGCTTGAAAGAAAAATCCAGTAATCTATGTAGGACTTAATAGAGTTTAAAGATGAAAGGCTATTTATAAGCAACACAAATGTGCAACTATTAACCAAAAGAAAATGTAGAGTAATACTAGCAGACAAAATTAAAAGTACATGTGGTGCTAAAAATAGGTAATTTCTAATGGCTAAGTTCTCTACCAAGACTACACTACAGTTCTCTTGTGAGCACATAGACATGTAGCCATTCTTGAATCAAAATGAAAGCAAAAGAAATTACAACAAACGCAAAAGCAAGAGTTTTGTACTCTTGCAGAAAGAAAAAGTTCAAGAAGATAAAACTTATTAAGAACATAGATTTGAATAACAAAACTGACAAGTGTTTTCTAACATACATACCACATGACCGTCTCTTGTCATATAACCATAGAATACTTTCAAAACTGATTACTATGTACACAAGAAAAATACTTATCAATTAAAATTACTATCAGAGTACACAAGAATATAAATTAGGAATCTACAAATGACTGCTAAAAAGCCCTATGTGTTTAAATATAGTAAAAATGCAAAGCTTATAGTTTTGTTCTGTTAGTATATTTTTCAGCTGTTTTCCCATAGCTGGATAAAAAGGCAATATAAATTGAATGTGAATCATTCTCATCTACTAACATAAACTGTAAACTCAGTATTTGCCTTAAAAATCAGAAAGCATGCTAACATTGACAAGTTTAACATTACATGTATTTTATTAAAGAAAAAAAAGCTAGCTGGGGGTGGTGGCACATGCTGGTAATAGTTGCACATTTGTGTTGCTCATTGTAGTGGTTGAAGCAGGAGGAGGGTCATCAATTCGAGGCCAATCTGGTCTACATAAGTGAGTTTAAATCCAGCCTACACTACATAATGAGACCCTGCTACAAAACAAAACAAGACAAAACACAAGCAAACAAAACAAAACAAAACACAAGCAAACAAAAAGTTCGGCATTTGTTCAAAATTAATTACTTTCATTAAATTAATGCCATCATAGAATTTGATCAAATCCAAGATGACATAAAATTCTTATTTTAATGAAGAAAACTAATAAACTAGTTCACACATACATGGAGTAATAACAATCTCTCATTAGGATATTGATTTGAATTAAACAAAGCACATGAGAATTTTGTGGCTACAAAGCAACAAATCACTACAAAATCATGCAAATTTCTTATGTATAACTGTCATTTCTAGTTTGATAGGAATACTATTCACAGCAAAAAAATTGAAAACATTCTTGTATTTTGACCTACACAGACTTTTTTACATAAATCATACCCCAAGGGATATTAGTCCGTTGCTGAAGATTACCTATGGCAATATCACTTTTCTCAAAAAGGAAAGAAAATTACAAGCTTTATGAAGAATACATACAATCAAATGTCCTTTTTATTAAATATTTAATGAAATGACTAAAGCTGTCAAAGCAATGGATGGCAAAAATGACATGCACTAGAGGAAATAGAAATAGTCACTGAACTTGTTGTCACAGCAAGATGAGAATATAAAGTACTGAAACAAAGCAAACACATTGCTGTTAATAATGTTTACACAAAAATTTATTTTGCTATACTCCTCACCAGTTTTGTTTTCTTCTTTCTGAAAAATGGACAGACGCAATCCCTGCTTTGATTTTAAAAATTCAGTGCTAGAAAGGTACAATTACTAATACACCTGTAGCACTCATCAAGTACAATACAACTCTCTGCAGTTAATCCCATATATTCAACATAAGGGCACATGTAAGAACAAGGGAAGGAACTTACACTTGATGGTGCCATGATTTGGTGTGTCCCATTTAAGGTAATATGATTTAATCCATACAATATATTGTTGAAATTGATGATGAATATTTACATTTTTTAAAATACAGTAAAAAGCACATTAACCCCTGATACTATACCCCTTACCTCAAATACATTTATCTCACCATTCCTGCCAATTTTTGAAGCAGTCCTGGAAATGGTCTTATGGGGTCAATTTCTGGCTTACTCAATGTCTGGAATCTATCCAAAATGTTATGGTGGTTTCCATGAAATAAAACCATAGCAGCATAGCCTCCATATTCATCAAATCTGACACCACAGAACTGCTGGCTGTTCCTCAAAATCAAAATGACCGTGAAAGGTAAATGTTCTGCATCAGTTTAAAACATCAAGGAAGCCACTATAACACAACTAAAGACACAGATGAAAGAGAGCTCCCAAAAATGCTTTCAGAAAGTGGCAAGAATCATGGCATGTGTGTTTAAAGTCAGGAAGGAATATTTCCAGAGGGGATTAATGATAATGTATCTTTTATTGTAATAACCATTTTAAAATTGAAAGATTTATTGTATTATTAAATACCTCATAGATGTACAGCAAACATAGTTAATTTGAATTACACATGGATTTTTAGTAGAGTTATTGTCAAATATTGAGAGTAGTCTTATAAAATATTTGATACAGTCTTTCTGGCTTATTGAAGTGTGTGTAAGCCATAAACTGACTTCTTAATGCAGTAACTTATTTGAGAACAAATATAATCAAAAGGTTCATTCTGTTCACGGTCTATGCTACAGTCAGGAGTCTAAACTGCATGTTACGAAAGAGACGCTAGGCCCTGAACACTAACTCCGTGTCAGTCCAACATGTTACTCCATTTCACTGGAACTTTACATAATCCTGGCGCTGGCTGTCTAGCAAAGCTTTCAGGGTTCGCTACACACACACATAGGAGGCTGTCAGTAGGCTCTTATGAACAAGAAAGGAGAGAAAAAGATATAAAATATTTAAGAAATGAGAGTCTAAGTTATGGCCTGGATCGCTTTTAGTGAACATCCCAAGATTTAAATGCAATGTAATGATCTCTCTTATTAATACTGTGGCTTCTGAAGTGTGTGTGTGTCTGTCTGTCGGTGAGTGTGTATGTGTGTGTGTGCATGTGTGAGAGTGTGTGTATGTGTGTGTGTGTTTTAGTGTGCTTACTGTAGATATGGCACCAACTCTGCTCAAATTCATTCCAGAGCGACATCTGCAAAGGCACAGTTCTGCATCATCAAAGGATTCCCCACAGTCTAATATAGCCAGAAATAGAGAAGGAAATAAAAGTCAGAGCATTTTAACTTTCAATTTCCTACAGCATAAAACCCTAAGACTCTAAAATGTTATGTTACTCAGTTGACTACCATTTTTTACTTCTTTCCTTGTGAGATTTTGAGTTTTTTAAAAATGTTTTCTAACCAATATCTATCTACCTAGCTATCAACATGTAGCAATTTGGAGATGGTACATTGAAATATATAGTCCCACACAGATTTTATTGTTTTGATTGTTTTAATGAGGATAAGTTTATATAAACTGAAAGCAAATTAATTGCAAGAAACCTAAGTGATAGTTGCAAATGACATGCATGTAACCGTTTAATCACAGATATATTAGTTTCTCCCACATGACTGTCAGCACTAACACTGAGAGTACTAAACTATTTGAGCAACTTTTGAGGTTCAAAGTACTCCAGCAGGCTGAATTTCGAAGTGTAATTTGAATATTAGTAAATTCAGTAACAAAGTATTTGAATGAGAGCAGTTTTTCAGAAATTCATCACTAGGTGTTTAAGTATATTGAATTTATTTGTTATAAAAAACAAAAAGATACATACAATCTGTTGTCTTACCAGCTATAACTCTCTATATAAAATCATATTATCATCTTATCTATTTTAGTTAAAATGTAGATTTATTAAGAGCAGGGCACTTAATCCACCCCAGTGTTTACAAGAAGATATTTATGTAAGTTACTAAATCTTCCGATAATTATTGCTTTGATTCTTAAAATATTCTATTTTAGCAGACATAAAATTGTGTGTATTCACAGTATGCACAATGATGTTTTGGAGTGCATACATTGTAGAACAGCTAAAACAAATTAATGTATGCCTTACCACACTCAATTTTGTGGTGAGCACACTTTATATTCACTCAGTATTTTTCAAGAATACAGTAGACTACTAACAATAGTAAACATGCTGTACAATAAAACATTTGAATTATTACTCCTCTCTAACTGAAATTTTATGTCCTTTGATCAACAGTTCCCCAACTGTCTCACGACAAATACTCTAACCAATGATAACCATCGTTCTCACATCTGAGATAAGCACTTTTAGTTTCCACATTTGAGTGAGGTCGTGCAGTATTGGTCTTTCCATCTCTAGTCTAGTTCACCTAACATAATTCCTTTCAGCCATCTACATAATTGCAAATGACAGGAGTTTGTTCTTTGTGGTTAAGTAGTACTTCATTGCAAACACAAAGTGCATTTTCTTTATTGGTGCATCCACTGATGTACACTTAGAGCTAGTCAATACCTTAGCTTGGGGGTAGGAGGCATAGCTCAGTGCCACAGTGCCTGTCTGGCAAGTACAAGGTTGTAAGTTTGTATTCCTGGTGCAAAAAATACACCTTGTGAGCAATGTTGCAAAAATCATGGGAGTTTGATTATCTCTTAACGTACAGATTTTATTTCTTTTAGATATATATTCAGTAGCAGTATAGCTGGCTCATGTGGTGATTTTATTTTTAATTTACTGAAGACCCACCATATCTTTTTCCATAGTGATGGTAGTGAGTAACAAACCCACCAACAGTATGCCAGCATTCCCTTTTCTTTATATCCTCTCCAACACTTGTTATTGCTTGTCCTTTTGGGAGCAGCCAATTGTACATGGTTTTAATTTGCATATCTCTAATGTTTAGACTAGAGTAGATTAACGTTCAGCATTTTGTTCATGTATTTGTTCATCATTTTTGTTTGTCTTTTTGTGGTGAATTCAAGTTATTTGCGCCTTTAAAATTTGTCCTTTTGATACTGAATTAAGCCACTTACATATTTTAGAGAGTAAATCTCTATCACAGAATTTACAAATATTTTGTCTCATCGTATAAAGTTTCTCTCACTCTGTTGATTGCTTCCTTTGTGGCACAGAAGATTTTTAGTTGATAGAAAAATATGTGTCCATTTTTGGTTTTGTTGCCTGTGCTTTTGGAATCGTATCCAGAAAGTCACGGCCTCTTCTAAAGTCCTCTCCTCTGTTTTCTTGTATTTTCATAGTTTGGTCTTACATTTCAGCCTTTAATCTATTGACTTGATTTTGTGTTTAGTGTGAAATAATGGTCTTCTTTTTCAGGTTTCTTTTTCAGGTTTCATAAGTGCATTTATTAAAGACTGTCCATATGTCACTGTGTATTCTTGGCTTATTTGTTGAAAATCAGTTGCAAATGCATGGTGATTTCTAACCAGCTTTTTGTGCAATTGCTCTGTGTGCTTTTATGCCAGTGCCATGTTGCCTACAGCTTTGTAGTATATTTTGAAATCAGGTAGTGTCAAACTCCAGCAAAACCCTTTTGCTTAAGATTGTTTTGACTATTCAACTTTTTGTGGTTCTATATGAATTTTAGGAGTGTTTTTTTTTTTTCATTGCAAAATACCACTGGGATTTTGACAGATATTACATTAAATTTGTAGATTGTTTTTCATCATAAGGACATTTTAATTCTTTCAATCCATAACTATGGATTTTATTTCATTTATTTGTACCTTTTATTTCTTTATGTTTTATAATCTTCAATGTACAGATCATCCCCACTGTAGAATTCATTTCTAAATTTTAACTTTTATATCTTGCTACTATTGAGAATGTTGATTTTTGACTCTTTTGAATAATTTTTTGCTGTTATACAAAAGTGTTACAAATTTGTTCTTTTATCTTGTTGTATAAGATAGAAAACATTTAACAGTGTATTAATGTACTTATGGGAAAATAATTACGGACCTAAAACATATACACAGTTATTTAATATTTTTTAAAAACACTTTATGCTTGAAAAAATTAGCTAATGTTATGTGAACATTTCCTTTTATAAGTACATGTTTTTATCCCATAAGAAGGGTAGGTACTACTTTGTATAGCTTAGAAGTGAAGTTAGATTAGAAGCCACAAAACTCTATCACTTTTCAGAGGAAATAAGACAACTGGTAAATTTCCTCCAGAAATCATACCTTTTACTCAGCACATCCACTTCAGAGATACTTGAGCTCTCTGTAAATGGAAATTTATAGCAAGGCTGGGTAGTGGACACTCTTTGATGAAAAATAATTTATGCTGACTTTCTGGCTGCTTTCCTCTGTCGAAAGATAGTGTTTATTTCTCTTTTTCTGTTTCATTTTGACCCATTTATTGATTGATTATTTCTGAGGAATTTATTTTCCAATTTTTGAACATTTTGAGAATAGAATTAAATAAAGATTGCCTCTTTGTTCTATTTCCTTGTGTATTGTCCCGCAAGGGACACCTGCTTCTGTGAATTGTAGGAAGTGGCAACTTATCTCATGGGGAAGTCTTTAACTATGTCATTTTAGTATTTCACAGTAAAATTTATAGCAAAAATACATTCTCAAATGCAATAGAATTAGTTTTTGCTGCTTATTTCTATAACTTTTAAAAATATCTTTATTTTGGCTTTTAGTTAGGGAAAGTTATCTGTGACTGTATTGTTTTAAAAATATATACATGGTTTTGAAGATTTTCTTAAAATACATTAAATATACTTTGTGAGTAACAGAAAATATTTTCTTAGTCAAATTGTCACATTATAAAATAACTCCTTAGAGTATTTGCTTAAAACTAACATCTCAAGTTCAAAATGAACATCATTGCATTTCCAGTCCTCAGTTTCTTCTTGCATTATGGAAGATTCCTCATATTTTTATATAACATTTTACTGAACTCAAATACTCATTTTCAATTCACCTAACATTTTACTTTTTTATATCTCACTCTAAGAACAACACAATTGCTCTCTCATCAAACGATGACTGAGGAAACGCTGTCAAAATGTAATCCTTTACTCATACCAGTAATGCTGCCTCATGCATCTTCTGTTTTTTTTAAATGAAAAACAATAAAAGCAGTGATATAGAATTTCAAAACAAAATAATAGGATATTACAATGGTTAATATATCATGTAATGTTATCTTCAAATTAGTTGCTCAGGTTACAAAACATAGGCATAAAAAGTGACCAGTGAAAGCACAAACATTTTTGATGAACTAATAGAGACTAGCAGTATAATTATCTATCATATGTATATCTTATATAGGTATCTATCATATATATTTCATGTATATCTATTATATATCTATATATAATATAGCTATATGATTAGTGAGATTAGTAGAATTGTCTATCATATGTATAATATATAATTATATATAGTATGTATATATAACATATATTATATGAACTAACAGTGATCATTAGTGTGTCTATCATATATAATGTATCATATATATCATATATACCTGTTATATATCACATATTGTATGTCATATATATTGTATATAATTTCAACTGAGGCTGGAATCTAAAACTACAGCTTCATCCAAATATGTATCAAAATTCATAAGTGTGGAAAGTCAAAAATAAATAGGCAACATGTGACTGTATGAAAAGAGGAAAACATACATATACCATAATGTACTAGTTAGCAGAGATTTAAACATCTATTACTTGATTGTGGAAAATTGCAAAATATTAAATTAGTTCAACCGTTGAAGTTATAACAAGATGATTTTATTCTTATTTTTCTCTGTGCTTAACTATTTTAATTATTCTTGAAAATTACATCTATTCTCTTTTTTCAGTTTTTCATTTATTAGTATACATTTGCAGTATATAGTGATAACATTCCTTATGTAAGTTTGGTACATGTGCATAATACAACTCATTCCTTGTTTCATCCACTTCTGTACCCCTCCCTCCCCATCCTCTCTTCTCTTGGTCCTATTCCCCTTTGAAAAAGATCTATTGCCACCCAGCTATTTCTCTTCTCGGTATGTTCCTGCAAGAATTAAAAGCATTATACCACAGCGATATAGTCACACTCATAT
Organism: Dolichotis patagonum; assembly: GCA_004027295.1. Classification (NCBI taxonomy): domain Eukaryota; kingdom Metazoa; phylum Chordata; class Mammalia; order Rodentia; family Caviidae; genus Dolichotis; species Dolichotis patagonum. The sequence goes on along the minus strand of PVJX010002867.1, from coordinate 64,613 downwards.
TTATAGTGGCACAGTTTGTAATAGCTAAATCTTGGAAACAACCCAAATGCCCATCAAATGGTGACTGGTAAAAAAGTTGCGTGTTTCTTTTTATTCAAGGAGTACTACTCTGCCATAAATAAGGATAGGCCTGAGACATTCCTATGTAAATGGATGCATCTTAGAACTATACTCTCATGTGGAATGAAACTGGACGCATATATGTAAATACCACATTGTTTCCTTGGTGTGAGAAACCAAAAGTGTAAATAAGGACCAAAATCAGCTATTATGAAATAGGAGGGAAATGTTCAAATGGGAAGAAGAGCAAGAGAGGAAAAATGGGGAAGAGAAAAAAGGAGAGAGTAAAAAACAAAGCAAGAAAATAATGAATAAATGGAAACAAAGTTTTGGTAAATGGGGAAGGGGGAGGGGTTGAAGCAAGGGGAAGGAGTGGGAAAAGGAGTCAAGTTATATCATGTACAGGTACAAAATCTTTATAATGAATGTGATCATTATGTATATCTAAAATGTACTAATAAAATCTGATTAAAAAGCAATCACCCAAATTTCTTCTATCTTTCTATTTTTCTATTTATATTTTGGGTTTCTCATAAAAATCATGTGATATTTAAGCTTGTGTGTCTGATTTATTTCCCTTTGCATTATAGGCTCAGGTTGCATCCATTTTCCTATGAATGACTCATTGATGTTCTTCCTGGCACAATTGTACTCCATCGTGTGTAAATAACACATTTTCTTTATTAATTCATCTGTTAATGGACATATAGGACAGTTCCAAGATTTTGGTATTATGAACTACGCTGCTATGAACAAAGGCATGCATGTATTATGGTATTATGTTGTCTTTAACTTTTTTGGGAAGATCCTTAGAAGGAAAGTATTGAATTCAAATATAATTTCTAATTTTAGATTTTTGAGGAATCACTATATTAATTTCCATAGTGGTTGTAGATTGTTTTTCCTGCACAGCCTCACCAAAATTTTTTTACTTGATTCTTTTTTTTTTTTTTTTTTTGGACCAGGGGTCAAACTCAAGACCTTGTGATTACCAGGCAAGCACTTGAGCTGCTCAGCCAAATCCTCAGGGCCTTATTTGATTTCTTGATGATAGCCATTCTTTGAAGAATGAGATGGAATCCCAGTACTGTTTTAATTTACATTTCTCTAATGACCAGATATGCTGAACATTTTTATGTAATTATTAACCATTAGCACTTCTGAGGAGTGTGCATTCATTTGGTCTTCCCATTTTTCACTGAGGGTAGTATATTTTGCCAAGCTCCTTATATATCCATGATACTAGTTCTCTGTCCGGGAAATTGCTGGTAAAATCTTTATCTCATACTGTAGATTGACTCTGTACTCTGCTACTTGCTCCCTTCATCACACAAAACATTTTAACTTCTTAAAATTTTAGTTGCTGATTCTTAGTATTATTTCTTGTGCCACTGGAGTGCCTTGTGCCCTGCCTATGGCTATTGTATATCTTCAAGAGTTGCTTTTGTGTTATATTCCAGGAAATTGTTTCTGTTGTAACATTTATGTCTTTGACCCCTTTTGATTTTTCTTTAACACATGGTGAGTTAGATGAGTCTATACTCAACCCCCACATTTGGATATCCAATATTCCCAGCATCATTTATTAAAGAGGCTGACATCACTCCACTGTAGGTCTTTGATACCACCCTAAAAAATAAATTCCTTAGGTTGTTGGCTTTGTTAGCCTCCTTCCAATCTGTTTCATTGATTTACATACTTATCTTTATTTCTTTGGAACTATTAAGCAGTTTTAATTACTGGAGCTTTATGTTATTAATTTGTGTCTGGGATTGTGATATCATTTACTTTACTTTTGTAACCCAGTATTGGTTAGCATTATTCATCTCATCTGATTCCACACAAATGTTACAATTACTTATCCTACAGTTAACGCTAAAACCAAAAATAACTCAAACCTTAACTCTCTTCACGTAAACCTAACCTTCACCTTAATACTCTATCACCAGCAAGAAACAAACCCTAAATTTTACTGTAATCTTAAACCAAACTCTAACCCTAACTCTCTAACCCTCTGATTCTAATCCTAAACCTAACTTTCTAACCCTAACCTTAACCTAAATCCAAACCCTAACCTAACCCTAACCCTCTAAGCTTTTAACTCTAACCCTAACTCAAAGCCTCTAAACCTCTCACCCTAACCTTGATTTATTCCAAACCCTAAAACTCTAACCCTAACCCTCTAAGCTGAATCTTCTAACAATAATCATAACTATAACCATAACCCTTAACCCCAGAATAAGAAGAAAAAATTAGGATTTTTTTTCTCTGAGAGACTCTGAGAGATGATGCTAGTATTGTTATTGGTATTGCATTAAATCTGTATATCAGTTGGAAGTATATGCATATTGATTTTGTTGTTCTACTTATCCAGGAAAAAGGGAAAGCTTTTCATTATCTGATGTCTCCTTTTTTTTCCACAGTTAGGTAATTTTCATTGTAGAATTTTTTCACTTCTTTAGAAGTTAATAACTAACTTTTAATTCCTGTGATGCTGTTGCGAATGGTATTTTTTTCTTGATTGCTTTCTCAGTGAAGTCATTATTAGTGTATAGAAGTGCTACCAGTTTTTGTAATTTATTTTGTATCCTGCTACAATGCTGAATTTGTTTATTAATTGTAAGTAATTTTTAGTGGAGTTTCTTAGGTCTTATAAGTAAAGGATCCTGTTATCTGCAAATAATGATACTTTTTCTTCACCCTTTTCTATATGTATCACTTTTATTTCTTTCCCTTGCTAATTTTTGAGAGCTACGTTGAAGAGGAGTGGCAACAATGGTCATTTTTGTCATCTTCCTGATTTTAGGAGGCAGGCTTTCAGTTTTTCCCCATTTAATATTCTGCTGGCAATTAGTTTGTTAAAAATGGCTTTCATCATTTTGAGATAAGGTCCTTCTTTGACTATTTTCCTCAGAGTTTTTACCATGAAAAGATGTTGGATTTTGTCAAAGGATTTTTCCTGCATCTATTGAGATGATAATGTTATTTTTGTCCTTTGCTTCTGATAAATTACATTTATTGATTTTGAGTGTTTTGAACCAAACTTGAATCCCCAGGATGAAGCCTACTTGGTCATGGTGTATAACATTATTGATGATTTGATACATTTGTTTCTCAATAAGTTGTCAAGGAATTTTCTCTATATTCAATAAAGACTTTGGCTTATAGTTTTTTATTATTTTCTGATTGGATCCTCGTGTGATTTTAGGATCAGGATAATGTTACTTACTGAAAATGATTTTGTACTATATTTCTTTCAATTTCATAAAAAGTTTAAGAAATGCTGCTTTTAGCTCTTCCTTGAAGTTACTTTAGAATTTGTGCATCCACCAGGGGTTTTCTTAGTTGATGTTAATTTACTATTGCTTCAAACCCATGGCCTGTTACTGGATTGTTCAAGATTTCTAAGTTTTCTTAGTTCAGTTTTGGTAATTCACATATATCCAAGAATCTCTCTGTTTCTCCTGAACTCTCAAATTATTTCTTGTATATGTTTATGAAGTAGTTGCTAATATTTTCTAGATTTCAGCTGTGTCCATTTTGATTCCACCTTTTTCATTTCTAATAGCATTATTGGTGTCTTTTCTTTCTTTTTTGGATAAGACTGGCTAAGCATTTGTCTACTTTATTTATACTTTCAAAGAATTGTCTCTTTATTTACTAATTTATACTTTCAAAGAATTGCCTCTTTAATTCACTGATTTAATTCACTGATACATTGTTTGTTTAATTTTTTTAGTCATTTCATCAATGTCTGCTGCCATTATAATTTCCTCCCTTGTAGAAGATCTGTGTTTAGATTGTTCCTGTTTTTCTAAAACCTTGAGACTAATCATTAGGTTATTTATTTGGACTTATCCTATTTTTCTAGTAAGGTCATTCATTGCTATAAATGTTCATTTTAGAATTGCTTTCATTATAAATTCTGGTATGTCTGGTATGACATTATCATTTAACTCTAGAAATTATTTTCATTGTCCTTAATTTCTTCTATAAACCACTGATTTTTCAGGAGTGTGTTGTTTAATTTTAATGCAGTTTCAGTGGTTTCTTCTGCTATTGATTTCTAGTTTACTATATTGTGATCTGATAATATGCATGCTAAAACTTTGATTCTTTTGGATTTACTTAGGCATGCTTTATTAGCTAGTATGTGGTCTATTTTGGAGAATGTACCATGTGCTTCTGAAAAAAATGTGTATTGTTGTTGGTTAAACACTTTGGGTATATCTACTGACTCTGTTTGAAGGTTTGGTTCAACATTGATGTTTCTTTTTTGTTTAGTTGATCTATCTATTTGTAATAGCAGAGAATTGAGATCCTCCACTATAATTACACTGATATTTGTTATTATAGTTTGTGTCTGGGTATCCCCCCAAAGCCTCATGTGGTCATGGGGGGGCAGGCATTTCAGAGGTGGCTGAATCTAGAGTTTATGATTGGCTCATTTTCTAGTGCTAGAGTTGTGGGCGTGAGTGCTGAACCTGCCCTAGGCCGGTAGCCTGCATACAATATAGTGGAGGCTTGCTCCACCCTTTTGTTCTGGTTGCTTTTGCTGTCTTCTGTGGCTATGAACTGTTGCTCCTCTGCCATGTGCCACCCACCTTGCAGCAAGTCAACAGAGCCTGAAACTTCTATAAACTGTGAACTAAGTAAACCTTTTCCCCCTTTAACCTTTATTGTCAGGTATTTTGTCTCAGCAAGTAGAAAAGTAAGACATTTGTCTAATATTTTATGCTCATTGGAGTTTGTTTTATGGAGTTGGTCCACTTTAGTTTGGTGCATATGTGTTATACCTCCGGAAGTTCCCTGTGAAATAATTCCATTAACCAATATATGATATATTTCCTTGTGTCCTTTAATTAGCTTTGATTTTAAGTCTACTTTGTCTGAAAATAGGATGGCTACTTTTGCTTTCCCACTGCATGGAATACTAATTTCTATCCTTTGATTTTTAGTCTACAAATTTCTTTTGTGTTAAATATATTTTTTGTAACCATTTATGTAGATGGTCTCAGGTCAGCAATAAAAAGAAACACAGGGAGAGTGGATCAAGAAACAAGATTCATTGATATACTGTATACAAGAAACACATTTAACTGGAAAGGAAATTCATAGACTGAAAATCAAAGGAGAGAAAACAATTGTTCCAAGTGACAGGAGACCAGAAAAAAAAAAAGAGTAACTTGCCCATCAACCATAGAATGGTTAAGAAAGATATGGTATCTTCATGCAGTAGAAAGCTACCCAGCTATAAAGCAGAATAATCTCAAGGCTCCTGTAGGTAAATGGACCTAACTGGAGATCATGTTCATGGCTGAAACAGTTCAAACTCATATGCATGAACCCTAGCATAAGAAACAAAAGGAGTTAATGGGATCCAAAAACAAAATAGTTATTGTAAGAGTGATAGGGGAGGAAACTCCTGGGAAAGAAAGGTGGTAATTACTGTTAATTTCTTATTGTCTTGTCTGAACTCTTGTATTGTTTTCATAATTTTGTTAGGTTTGGCTTTGTTCTGTCTTGTTTTGTTAGATTTTACTCTGTCTGATGATAGGGGCAGTATTTTGAATATAATAGGATATATTACAGTAATCTTGGTTTCTTGTTACATTGCTTTGAAGTCTTATAATGCTTTCATTCATTTGTTTAGTTGGTTTTATTCTGTTTTGTTTGATTTTAGTATGTGTGTGGCATGAACAGCTATTTTGAAGAAAATGAGCCATTATAGTAACCATTTTTATTAGTATGTATTAACCATCATCTTGCTTTGAAGTCCTATCTTGCTTTTGTTCTTTTGTTTTGATTGGCTCTGTCTTGTTGTGTTTTATTTGATTTTATTATGTGTGATGGTACGGACAACTTTTTTGAGGCAAATGAGATAGTATAGAAGCCATTGTTAATTTCCTGTTGTGTGGTTTTGAAGTCCTGTAATGCTTTCATTGTTTTCAATGGTTTTATACTATTTTGTTGTTTGCTATTATTGTGTGTGAAGGTATGGACAACTATCTCACAGAAAACAAGAGACATTATAGTAGTCACTGTTGATGCCCTGTTGTCTTGAAGTGAGGCACTGTGTTACTTGTATTGTTCTATTCTGATTTGCTTTGTTCTGTTTTGTTTTGTTTTGTTTTGTTTTGTTCTCTTTAAAATTAAAAAATATGTTTCTTGTAGACAAGCATACTATCGGATTTTGTTTTGTTGATCCAATTTGCTAATCTGTATCTCTTGATTGGGGAAATAAGTCCACTTACACTGAAAGTTATAAATGATATCTATTGACTTACAGCTGTCATTGCATTAATTTCCTGTTGCTGTTTTGCTTTTTTTGCTTCTTGATTAATATCCCTAATTGATATATTCATTTTGTTGGGTTTGTTTTTAATTTTTGGCATTGCTACCTTCATTATCTCTCTCTAAGATATTTTTGAGAATTTCTTGGAGTGTTGATTTGGTGGTCATAAGTTTGGTAAAGTTTTCTTAATCATGGAAGTACCTTGCTACTTTCTTTTTTTCTTCATTATTAATTTTTACTTAATTTTTTAATTTTTTTAAAAAAATTTTAGTACATATTAACCATATATAATGGTCATATTCATCATAGCAAATTTGTGCCTGTATATATATATGTCTTAATTCTTTTTTCTATTTCCCTCCTCTTCCTTCATCCATTCTTCTCCTCCCTATTTATAAAAGCTTTATTTACATTTTTCCCTCCCATTCTCTATTTTTTTAAAACCTATTTTCCTTTCTTTCTCTCCTCCCTCCAACCTTCTTTGTTCTTTCAATTTGAACATAATCTTCTTACTTTCCAATATCTGTCTTCCTTGTTGCTTATTTGTCCTTTCAGCTTCTCACACAAGAGAAACAATTTGATATTTAAACTTGTGTGTTTGATTTATTTCACTTAATTTTATGGTCTTGTGTCACATCCATTTACCTAAAAATAACTCAACTGTATCCTTTTTATGGCAATGTACTGCTCCATTATATAAAAATATCACATTTTCTTCATTCATCTGTTGATGGGCATATGAGCTTTTTCTAAGATTTAAGTATTATAAATTGCACTTAGTATTCTTACATCACTGTGGTATTATGCTTCTAGCTCTTTCAGGATGATATCTAAAAGATGTGTAGTTTTGTTTTGAGGAATGTTGATACTTATTTCCATAGTGCTTGCACCAATGTACACTCCCAGGAACAACGCAGACAGGTTCCCTTTTTTCCACAGCCTCGCCAGCATGTTGTTAATTGATTTCTTGATGTTAGCCATTCTTTCTGAAGCGATATGGAGTCTATGTATTGTTTTAATCTGCATTTCTTGAATGATCAGTAATATTTAATATTTTTGCCTGTATTTATTTGCTGTTTGTACTTCTTCCTCTGAGAAATATCTAATTATTTCACATACCCATTTTTGAGTTGCATCTTTAAATTTGAGGGAGTCTTTTTTAGTATATATTCTAGATAATAGTCATTTGTCTAAGGGGTAGCTGGTAGATGACTCAAAGAAGTATTAATATAAAAGTAATTGGAATTAGTAAAAAATCAGAAGACAGCACAAAATGCATTAGAAATCTTGTAAAGGTAATAGCAGAAAACTTTCCAGATATTGAAAAAGAATTTAACATATAGATAAGTGAAGCACACAAAAGCCTAAGCAGCCATGACTAGAAAAAGCACTCTGCAATACATAACAATTAAAGTATCAGAAACACAAAAGAAGAAAAGAAGAACAGAATCTTAAAGACTGCTAGAGGAAAGCAATGAATCATATGTACAAAACATCTCACTCTTGCTATCTATTTCCTACCACAGTTGTTATCATGGAGATAAGACAGTTCTTTGAAATTGGCATAGAATACCACTTGGAGAATCCATTAAGATGACTCTCCAGGTCCTCAGATCCTTACCTTTCCTCAATATCCCATCTCATTTTTTTGAAGACCTAATAAATATAGGCCACCCAGAGAAGCTCTTTGTCTCAGCCCCCAGAGTCTCAAACTCTTCAGGAGAGTTTTGGTCCTCCTGGGGTCCTAATATCATACCACTTGTCTCATTTATTTAAGCCTTTGTTGTACATTCGTTTTAGAGATTGAGGATCTTGGCCAGGTCCCTAGTAGGATTTATTTTTCATTCCCCTTTTTATTTTTAAGATATCTCTCAATAATTGATCATTGATAATATTCCTGTCTGACTCTGTGACTTTGCATTTGTCACTTTTGCTCCTTATACGTCTTATACGTATACGTATACATCCTTATACATCTGATCATTGTTTTCACCTTATGGATTTCTATTTTGAACTTTGTTATGGGTTTCCATTCTTGCCCATGTTTTGCATCTCTTTCTTTAGTTCCACTGGCTGTTTGTTAGTGTCTTTTTGAAATTTGATCATGTGCTTCATTACAGTCATTGTGCAATTAGTTACAATTTCTTTAAATTTGCCGAGCACCTTCTAGAATTGTTTTACCTTCATCAGTACCCTTTCAAATCTACCTGCTGTGTATTTTATCATCCTTCTTCCACATTAACCACTGTTTCAATTTGGGGGATATCAGGAGCTATGGGAGGCATTTTGTTGCCTTGCCTTTTCAGTGCTTCTAGTTTTATGCCTTTTTTTTCTGGAGTTTATGAATTCTTTGGCAAATGTCTCAGTGTTTGGGGCTGAACCACGGTGTTGTTTATGACTCTCCAGGAAATCCAACACATTGGCATACAGAGAAGACCAACTGACAACCGTATTATGTTATCTTGTCTATGATAATATATTCAGTGACAAGAATGGCATCAAATGTCAAGTGGATATTGACAAACCTTAAGAACCACTCCTGACCAGTCCTTCATGAAAATTAAGAGGACTCTGATTTTAGTAATGACAATTAGGGCCCCTTATGTTGACCTATAATAATTCAGAGGACTGATTTCTGTTGGATGTTGACAGCAGTACCAGAGCTCAAACATAACATTATGTCCAATGCCTTCTTTAGAACACCCACTTTGATGATTAATTCTACCAATCCTGGCCTTCCACAACAGAAATAGGACCCATAACTTTCCTTGTCTGAGCTCAGGGCTTCCAGAGGATCCTAGGAAAGCTTTATTTAGCTTTTCCCTCTCTGAGCCTGTCTCCCAAGGCTGACTCTTGCTCAGTCTCTGTCGAAGGGTATCACTTCATTCCTGAAGTGAGAGTCTCCCTCTGGGTATTGATCTCTTCTTCAGTGAGGCTGGCCTGTTGGTTGTCAACTCTGTTGCTCTGTGCTGTGGAGAACCCAGGAACTGGGAGTACAGTGCTCATTCTGAATTCTACAGCTTGTGGTACAAGTCCCAGGTCCCTAGCAGGGCACAGTGACAGATAGGGGTGGGTCTGGCCTTTCCCTGGTGCCTACAGGCTCAGATTCAGTTCCTCAGTTGGCCACAGCATCAGCTGGGAGCCACCAAGATTAATTCTGTCCCAAGAAACTTTATTTCATAACTATGATATGAGACAGAAATCATCAGTAATAAAGTGTTTCAACATCCTATGCAATGTATATTACACATTAACAGTAGGTTTGAATGATGAACAACAAAATAAATATGGAAAACATTAGTGTCTGTAAGTTTTACTTGTCAAATTCATATTATCATATCCATTCTTTGAATGTATTTAAACTGAGTTTCTATTTTGAACAATGTTCTACTCTGGAGGCTGAGACAAATCAGAGCTCTGATAAGTCATGTTCTCCACAGCAAAGAATCTATAATGTCTCATACAAAAATGGGAAAATAGGTTGTTGACTCAGATCCTGCTTAAGAACTGTTGCCCACTGACTCACTTTTCTTTTCCTCTCAACTTTCAATTCATCTATTTTAGTGAAGACAGACAAAGCTATAGATGAAGGAAGTTAATGATTTTACCATGAGTGGCTTTTCTTTAAAGCTTTTTCTTCCATTTTATACTCTTAGTCTTGCTAGTTGAGCATAACTACAGTAAAGATTACAAAAGATATGTGACTAGATTAGAATGTAATTGGAAATTTGGAGTAGGAAAGTCATTCTTTCTTGTAAAGGCTCACTAGCTAATTTTACAGAGGCATGTGGGGAAAAAAGAATGAGTCATCAGGTGAAGGATAGTTAGAATATATCACAGCATGAATTTTGTGCTTCTGGAAAAGCCCTTCATTAATAACATATGTCATAATTCATGCCAACTTCCCTTTATTCTTTGTATTATACTTAGATATATATTTGCCACAAGATTCAAATGTACTCATTTTTCTAATAAAATTAAGTAAAAATCTAAAGAGAATAGTTATTTTAAATATAAAATGTGTTTGGAATTTAGGTCTTTCATAAAGATAGAAAAACAGTCATGTTTATAAAACCACCTAAATGTTTTAATTGTGGATGCTTGTATCATAATTATGCTTCTATGATTTTATTAACAATAATGTCACTTTAATATTAAACTTCATTGACCCTAATGTATACTTTAATGAATAATAAAATGCATTTTTAATCTTTTAGAGAGTTATATGAAGGAAGCATGGACACAAAAACAGATATGAAAGGTCAAAAATAAAATAAATATTTTAATATAATTTAAATCCTTCAGCTAACTAGGTCTGGATTTAATAAGAGAGAGGGATGGAATATGTGAAGGACCCCAGGTAACAGGTGAGCAGCCAATGTCCGTGTTTTCTGAGCTCAAGCTGAACAACAGAGGCAGTCAAGCAATCCTAGTTTTCCTTTTGATACAATGGGACTCACCCCAGCCACCAAGCAAGGCCAACATCACTGGCAGGGGAGGCCGTACTAGCCTTGCTGACAAACACGACCTCACGCTTTATATAAGAATGTGGTTGATGAGCTCACGACCTTGCCCACAAAAATCGTGTCATAAAATATAAATGCATCAGATCAACATGTTGTACACCTTCAGTCCATATGATCTTATTTATCAATTATAATTCATTAAACCAGAAAAATTAAATGAAACAATCATTGTACCTAGTAACACAAAACAATAAGTACCCATGGGAAAAGCTTTTCTTCTATGCAGACTCCCCTGCTCCTGACTGTGCCTGAGAATTTCGACTACTCTGCCCACAGAGGCGAGACAGAGCAGTGTACTGGCAAAAAGGTTCTTGCGCAGTGTCTGTATTAATCATGGAAATCACTATGAATATGTAACCTTAAGTGGTAAAAGGAACTGTGCACTCATGACGAAGACTGGGCTGAGAAATTAGGTGGTTACAATACAGTCACTTGGTTTCTCAACAGCAGAAAGGGGAGATAGAGAAGGTTAAATAAAGGGGTCCACTTAAGAAGGACTTACACCATCACACCTTTGTTAACTTTAATTTTGAAGGAAATGGGCACAAGGAAAAAATATGCATGACCTCTACAGGCTGCAAAAGCTGAGTGGATCTTACTGAGAACAGCCCTGCTAACGTGCTGATCTTAGACCATCAAGACACTTGTGAGACTTCGTAACTTTGGTAACATCATTCAAACAAACAAAATCACTTGTAATAGCAACTTATTATACTTAAATTTATAACAGAAAAGTAAGTTAAAATATAAAGTGAATATACCAGACAAGCTTCTTTATCTGTCTGTAGCTGAGATATCCCATTACAACCCAGAAAATTCATATTAGTTGATGAGTACTGCCCAATAGAACTTCATCGCAATAAACAGCCTAACCCAGGTAGTCTCCTTGCCCCACAAGCAGAGATTCTTCCCCCAGAGATAGGGATTGGGATGTAAGCACAGAAAAGAGAGGCTCTGTTTCTACAAGTGGCTTGTCTGGAGAGCTGTATCTGTTCAAAAAAGAGCTCATCGTAGCACATATGAGACCAGCAAAGGATCTCTTCCTCATCAAGCGAGACTCCCTTTCACCTCCAAGAAATAGTCAGTGGCCCAACCTGGAGCAGCAGCTGCTGCTCACCCAGAAGCAGCAGCAGGAACCAACGAAAACCGAAGCAGAACCAAAAGACCAAGTAGACCAAACTGATGATGATACAACACATCAGAAATTTCAGCTACTATTCAAAGCCCATGAAAGTGAGCCAGTGTGTGCACACCCATTATAAAGAGTGAGGCTTCCTGCTGAGCATTAAACAGGACTCAGTCCCTACTATAATAAAATATGTAGAATACAATAAAAACTCAAGAAGCAAGACATCAAAACCTGATAGGGAAAGACAATCAAATGTTACCATTAAGATGAATCACACACTGGAATATCAGAAGAGGATTTAAAACATGGGTCATAAAGATGCTTTACCAGTCACAGAAACTTACCCGAAGAAACTGAAAAACTATGAAATCTCAGGCAAAAATGGAAGCTATAAAAATGAAATTGTGAATTATAGAGCTGACATTCAACAAGGGAAAGGAATTTGCTGGCTGGGCTGAGAAGAGTGCTGTTGATAAGTGACAGAATCAATAAGCTTGAGAACAGATCAATAACACCCACTAAATCTGAAAAGCAGAGATAACAGATTGGAAAATATCACAGTGTCAAGGACCTGTGGACATATAACAAAACATCTTTCATTCATATCATCAGGACCACAGAAAGACAGGAAAAGGCAGGCAGAGTATGAAACCCAGCCCTATTATATGCACCTCATCAGAAACCACTTCATATGGGGTAGCACAGGTAGGTTAAAAGCAAAAAAACATGGGAAAAGACATACCATGAAAACAGTAGTCATTAAAAAAGAGGACTAACTATATTAAGATGTGGTAGAGTTCAGAGCAAAGGCTATTACCAGATACAAAGATATGATTATCATCCCATCTTAACAACTGACAGTGCTGTAAGATAGAAAATACACAAAGAAACAGAAGATCTAAAAACAGTCACTTTGCAGATCTAATTGGCAAATATACTTCAATCAACATGAGGAGCATACACATTTTTCCTACATATTCCTGGACCATTCATCAAATTATACTAAATCCTGGGCCATAAAACAAACTTACATCAATAGAGATATGTAGTGATAAAGATACTCATATGTCTTGATACATAAAAACCCTTCAAGAGAATGTTATCTGGCCATAATGGACTCAAGCCAGAAGGCAGTGACAGAATGATGTAAAGAAATATTCATATATGTGAAAGATAAAGAACATACTTCTAAATAATCAGTGGATCAAAAATTAAGTAGAAAAAACATATAAGTGAATAAAAATGAGATACAATTAAACAAACTGTGTGGTTGCATATAAACTGTGCTGACAAGAAAATTTGTAGTATTAAATACATTATAAGCAAAGAAAATACTCAAATTTACAAGCCTGAATTATTACTACAAGTAAATATCAAGCAGATATAAACAAAAGGAAAAATAAGGAAATAATAATGAATAAAAACAGAAGTCATTTATAAAAACAGGAAAATAGAGAAAAATCAGTGAAAACATTCTTGTTCTGTGAAAAATAATGAACTCAATAAGCTTCTAGGAAGACTGACACAAATAGAAATAAAGAACTCACACATAATACCAAAAATGAAACAGATAGTACCATTACAAATTATTTAACAATCAAATGATAAGGACAGAATATTACCAAAAATTGCTTAAAACTTTAACAAATTTTTGAAAACCACAGACTACAATATCTAACCATTACAAAATAGACCATACACACAGGCATTTAACTATTAATGAAATTGATTTAATTATTTAAAATCTCTCAGATAAAATATTTCAGATAACTTCAATTATAGTTAGCATTCAAGAAAAAATTTATATAAATAATATACAGAAAATAAAAAATGCCAAACAATAATGTTTGATCAAATCAATTAACATAGCAAAGTCAAATAAAAATCTATTTTCATAATAAATATTTACAAAAAATAACAGTAGAGAGAAATAACCTCAACTTGATAGAAACCACACACAGAAATCCTACAGTTAACAATCATACTAAATAATCAAAGACACCTCCCCAAGCCAAAGTACAAGGTGAAAATATTCACTCTCACCCCTGCTATCTATTCAACATAGCTGGAGTTTTCAACTTGTGCAATAAGGCAAGAAAATGAAATAAAATACACAACATTGGAAAGAAAGAAGTAAAAGTTCTTCATTCCCAGACTATATGATTATCTTGAAGAACATCTCAAAGAGTATAAAAAATAATTCTTTGGCCTAACAAAGCACTTCAGCAAATTGCTGCATACAATACTGTTGTAGTCAGGAGTTGTACAGAGAACAATTAGAATCAGGACATGGAATTTATAATATTATTTTTATGATGGCCACCCACAGTTAACACAAGAAAATGCAGGAAACCTATCTACAACACCAAAGACATAGAATATTTAGCCAGGGGCATAAATCCCACAGCAATGTCCCAGATGAGTCCAGATAAAGACCCAGAGCTCATGACAATGCCTCCCACGAGTCCATCTGGAGGTCTAGAGCCCACAAGGACTCACACCAGTCTCTTTTATGGATCCGTGCCAGGAAGTCCCAAAGGTCAGCGGTGGAAACTAGGAAGTCTATGCCAGCAGGGTGAAGGAGCTATGCTGGTAGGTTCAGGGTTCTACACTGGAGGCGAGAAGTCACACTCACAACAAAGACCAGGGTTGTCCTAAAAAGCATCACAGCCATCCTCAGTGACATGGAGGCCCCAAGCTCCTCCAATGACAAGCATAGTTGAGTACATGCCAGGAAGCCAGCGTGACAAGTCCATCCTGGAGACCAAGCAGCACACATTTTCCCCTCAGGAGCCAGGAAGCAATGCTTGATATGAGGGCTAGAGCTTCTCCAGGAGAACCTAACGGCTCAAACAGCAACACATAGGAGAACCCACAACACCTCAACGTCTCAATGCCATAAGGCCTTAACATTCCCAATGCTCTCTCCTTTTCCTTCTCCACATCTCCATTTATGCTGGCAACCTTCCTCAGGCAAAACATCTCCACTCAGCACCACGCTGATATAATCCAGCTGGCATTAAGTTGACCACCAGCTCTCAATCCATAACAGATACAAAAAAATCATATGAATTTCAAAATAATAACAGAAAATGCAAAAATAAGTAAAAGAAAATACACATTAAAATTTCCCCAGTGGTAATTAAAAACTTAAAATACATTTAACAAAATATGTGTTTGCTTAAATTTATGAACCATTGTTTAGAACTAACAAAGATTTATATAAAAGAAGAAATTATAGATAAGTGTTAAAGAATGGAGTCAATTCTTATCAAAGTGATTTATAATTCTGATGAATTTCTGTAAAACTCCTAGTAAGGAATTGCCAACCTGCTGGTTCTCCTTGAAACTTGCCGTCCCCTACAAACTCATGGGCAGCCCCTTTGTCTTAGTTATTTTTTATTTGTCTCTGAGACAAAATACCTGTGCTCAAAGTTGGGAAAGGAAAGGTTTATTTTTTACAGTTTTTGGAGGGTTTAGTCTATATTTAGTTGGCTCTAAGGCAGGGTGGCATGGCGGGGCCACAGTTTATGGCGGCTGCAAACAGCAATGTGGGAACTGGCAAGAGAGAAAGACACACCTTCTTCCTGCCATTACATCACATCCTGGCTCCACCCCATAGGAGGGTGCAGCACTAACACCACCAATCCAAGCACTAGACAATAAACCAATCACAAATACACAATACAAATACATGAGGCCTGGGGGCCACCAACATAAACCATGACACCCTTAAAATAAAATTTATATCTCAAATAGAAATAGATTAGAAAGAGAGGGAGAGAGAGAAAGAGAGAGAGAGAGACTGACTACATGTTTTATTTTTATTCTTCTGTAGAACCCTAATATGACACCTAATTTAAAAGAATTCACTTATCAAAGTATATATTTTGGAATAATGAGAAAATGTGTCCTGTAGACTTGAGAATTTATGCATTTGATTCATGAATCTGTATGTAAGAAGTGAAATTAATCTTAGTTTGTGAGATGCAGAATAGCTTGATAAATAGGTACACAGGTTCTAAAGACAGATTTACTACACTGAGGCCACAACTCCAGAATATGTAACTGTATAACCATTAGCAAGTTACTTGATTTATTTGTACCTCATTTCTTTCCTTGTAAATGAGATACTATAAAATCTTAACTTGCATAGTTATTATGTTAAATTAATTAAAGCACAAAAGTCCTGGAATAGTGTCTTGCATATGGGAACTGCCAAAAGCTTATATTAGATATTAATTGTGATTTTTATGAAAGTTATTCTGTAGTGATCATTGAATTTTCTTTTAATTTATTAAAATACATTTACTTTACATAACAAATTCCAGAAGACCATTATATCATTCATTATTAAAATTCCCTAGTGAAAGCAGGACCTTAGTCCTCATGGAATGCTGCTGGGACGGCAGGAGATGCTTTGCTAAGATGTATACAAAAGAACGGTAGACATGAAGGCCAGACAGCCTGGGACAGTCCCTGGGAGAGATAAATAATTAAATTCTCACTTATCTATGCTTTACTTCCCTCAGCTCCTGCTTCTACTTTTGTAAAGAAAAGACTATAATAGATAGCTAGAGACAACTACTAGCAAAGCTTCAGTCCTAGAGACTGTGGCCACCCCAGCCCATAGCTCTGTCTTTATCTTGTTTTCTTTTCACCCACTGCACTTCGTTTTTGGAACCTGTCTCCTCATAAAAAACCAACAGCCCAGCAGACATTTTTTTTTTAAAAAAGTAAACCTTGACATTCTTGTTTATAGCAGTTTTTATCACAGGAACAAATATATTCTAGAAGATGAATCTCTTCCTCTGTATAGTTTACTAATCCATAACATAATTTGAGCATAAAATAGAAACTACATTCTCTTCCAACTCAAAATTTTCTTTTACCTCAGAGGTAATTATTTTCAACAGTTACACTGATTTTATCACTAAAGTTTTATTGGTCATACTTAAATAGTTACAACTATTTAAAAGTGCTGTAAAGAGTGTTGAGAAATTCTTTCATCACTTTAAGAAATCATTGTGTTCCTTTCTAAAATTTTTTTATCTTCGTATTCTTTAAAGGGTGTGCATTAGAACTATAAATGTAATGCATATGACCAATGATTCTACGGTGATTAGGAGGCAGGGATCATATGGTAGGCAAAACCTGAGTCTCCTCCAGAACTCAAGCCCTAAATCTGGTTTCTACCTGTGTAGCTACATGTCCTCACAAAATCATGTGCTCTTTGTTCTCACAGTTTTGCACAAGGTCCCTGCAAATATTTGGCACTTTTTTCTTATAGCGTTCTATTGAATGAATGCACATTTAGCAACCTGTTAGCATAATTCAAAGATAATGTCTTATTTTGAATTATCCTCTTACACAAAATCACTGAGTGTCAATGTGCCTTAACCCTATCTGGCAATAATAAAAGATCTCAGGCTGAAAAACTTACGTTAACAAAATTGCTAAATGTCAGTTATAAAGTTCCACAGAATTTCAAGTGTAGACATTATTTCACTAACTCAAAAGTTATAGGAGTGGCCGTTTTGAAGGTTTTACTCTGTCTTCATCAGGAAAACTGCTAAGTTTAGCCATAATAGTAATACAAAAAGTCCTAAATGCATTTATTTTTCCTTGTAAATGGTTGCATTCAGAGAAGTTTCCCAAGTAGTTTACAGTCATCATTGTTACTAGTGTACTCTCTGATTTAGAAAAGATTGATTATAAACTTGTAATTCTATCCATAGAGTTTGATGTTTATGATCTAATCAGCACTTTACAACTAAATCACAACTTGGACTCTATCTACCTTCTCTTTGTCATTTGCTTTCCTAATGTATGAGAAAAACTTCCAAGCTTTGTAAACACATACTAAAAGGAAAAGACAGACATGTAGGTTAAACTTTCTAAAATAATATCAAGTCATTATGGAGAATTAAAGATTTATTTTAAAGGAATGTAATAAATTAGTGAAATATAAACATAAAAACTGTGGCACACCCCTTACAGTGATTTGCTTTCGTTAAATTTTAAGCTGTTTTGAAAGAGCAGTCAAGATTTCTA
Organism: Dolichotis patagonum; assembly: GCA_004027295.1. Classification (NCBI taxonomy): domain Eukaryota; kingdom Metazoa; phylum Chordata; class Mammalia; order Rodentia; family Caviidae; genus Dolichotis; species Dolichotis patagonum. The sequence continues at coordinate 46,549 of PVJX010002867.1, read as the reverse complement.
TCAATAATAATTACTAAAGTTCAGTCATAGTCTTTTCTGATTTCCCTCCATAATGGGTGGTGATGCGTTCTTCAGAGTTCTTGCAAACTATGTGAGATCTCTGTGCTTTCACACACTGTAGCTGGCTGGAGTCCTCGGTGAAGGTCCACCTTGGTCTTTCCCATATGAGGCAGCAGATGGTGGAGGGACTTGTCCAAGACCTTAAAACTTCTGACCACTTTATTAGTGTGGCTGGAGGTGCACTTCACTGATTTCTGTTCAGCAGCATTTGGTAGATTAGTGTTCGTCAAAATGAAATGTGCCTGAGAATTACAATAGGTCTTTTTGTACAACATACCCCACCTCCAGAAACATGCTTACGATTCAGCTTTTTTAACCTAGGTACTGTTTTTGAAGTAAAGATGAAAAATTGTTTTACTTTTGTTAAATCAAATACACTTAAATAAATTGATTCATTATTCACATACTTTCTGAAATGGTTCTGCATGTTTACTTTAGATGTTACATTTATTTGAAGTTCTATCTTTACTTGAACTTGTGTCTTTTCAAACCAAATAATTGAACCATCTGCATTCCTCACGTTTACTTGATATCCTTATACTTACCACTAATAGAGTCTGGTTTCCTTTGAAGCTTTTGTCAATTGGTAGTATCATTCCAGAAATTTTATTAAACTTATTTCTAAATAAACTCAAAAACATGTGGTTATGTTCAGATTACTGTGTCCTATTCTATGATACAATGCAAAAAGAAACATAAAACAGTATACCTGGTCTTGCCTGGATTACCTATACAGGAAAAGACATTGCTAGTCACAGAAAGACTTAGAATGACGAGGAAGGCACAGAAATCATGGGTGCTGAAGCATAGTGAGCAGAAGATAGAGGGCAAAAAATGGGAATTCCAATTCGTATGTTGGAGAAACAGAGGACATAGAGCTTTTGACTCCAAAACACTGGAAGCTTATGTAAAGAAACTGTCTCATGGTGGAGGATTGGATGTGTGAAGAGGGAAGATTAGCTGCTTCACATTTCCAGTTCTGGATGGAAGAGCTGAAAATGTAGGACACTGAATATAAGACAGAGACTTAGTTAGGAGTTTGAACCATAAAAATGAACACTTTGGCCCTTATTTAAAATTGGATGATACTGGTCCTTAACTAGTCAGAGAGAAAGCCAGTGAGCAGTGTCCAGACTCTATGTCAAATAGGTGAATTTCAGACAGAGAAGAAACAGAAAACCAGAACCTTAAAAAAAAAAAGGCATTGTACCCCACCAACCATCCAACCTACTGCTCCAAAAAAAAACCTCTCACCTTCCTCTCAAAGAGTGATTACAGTACTTTTCATTAAGGAAAAGTGGGATGCAAATTAGAACAAACATTAAGGGAATGCATGGCAGTGTTTGTTTGTTTTTTGCAATAGGCTTATATGGCAGTCATTGACCATAAACAGCTAATGTCTTAAGAATGATAGAGTTTTACACCTTCCAGTTAGGACCTCTTTAGTTAGTAACTGAAGTGAGTGGAAAGATGATCTTTCAAGACTGTGCCAATATTTTCATGGACTCAAAGGCAGGAAATCTAGTGGAGGAGGGTTGTGCACAGACCCAGTCACTCTCTTGGCTCACTTTCTGCCCATTTTCCAGTTCTGTACACTGGCTTTCCTTATTTCTTTAGCTTAAATGACAGAAATGACATCTTCGTGTTCCTGAAGAGCCCAAGTCCTGGAGAGAAAGAGTAACCAATTCTAAATGTCTCAAGAAGTAACCGTAGTGGACCCAGCTTTAATCTGGTGCCCTTCATAAAACAATCAAACATACCCACGAGATATGGATACTATAGTAATATATCTTTGAAGCCATGTCATTGAAACACTCCAAGAAAACCTGTATGTTGGAAAAGAGATGAGTTATCAGAAATACAATTTTTTATACATCTCCACACATATAAATATACACATATTTTATCCTAAATAAATCAAAATGGTACCAAATAAGTATTATTCAAACCAATTCACAGCTTAAAAGGAGGTAACCCAAAAATTAACCCATATTCAGTTACTTTATTTTTGAGTTGGATATATTTAGATCAGTGTTCTTCATGTTCAAAATCTTCAAGCATAATTGTATTGAGGATAGATTCTTTAGGTTCTTATGCTTTACAGAGTAAGTGATGCACTTAATCACCTCAACACAAATAGTAAATAATTATAAAAGGTATGTAGTATTAATATAATAACATTTCCAGTTTATGAAAAAGGGAAAAAGAAAGCACCAAATATGGCTTTATAGTTAACAGTTTCTTAGATTCCGTAATAGAAACAGCTAACTCCCTGTGTCTCAGATTGTGGGTCAAACAGCTCTTGCCTTGATCACTGACTTGATTTACCTTACTGGTGAACTTTGGAAAGATTTGCTCAGTCCCAGAGTGACCTCTGAGTGGGCAGTGTGGTGGTACTCTATAAGAATTACACAGCTAGACCCAACCATTTCTTCGGGGTGGCAGCACTTGCACCTAAAATATGGGTTAGATTCTGACAAGTGATGACCATTTTCAAGAGGCTAGGAGATTTTCTATAGAATGACCCCTTCATTTGGAAGGACTCCCGAGAGAAAATTTTTGGTGGTGCTTGGGGCTTGCATCTCAGTAATTGCCTGCCTTCTTATTGCTTACCCTTTGCAAAACTAATTCTCAGGAAGTAGTTGTAAATAATGTTAGCAGTGGTCAGGTTTCTGGAATAGAGGGGCACAGTGATAACTGTGGTGCAGAGTCACAGAAGTTTCAAGTCATCAGTCCTGGGACATTTATTCCATTTTATAGTTGTGCAGTCCTGAATTAATTGAGCAACATATATTTTAAGAATGGTGAGCTCCAGAAAACCTACATTTGTGGACCAAGCAAAATACCTGAATATCTGACTCTTGGGTGCCTCTGAACCCTGCAGAATTTTCTCAATTGATTGACAATTTACCAAGCAACTGGATTGCATTTTCATTTCTCATGAACAGCACCTTACTAAAGTGATGTGAGATGCAGTGAGCATGCTGATAATGTTCATTTTTGCTATCCAGGCACTAATTCAGTCCACTAATTCACTTTGCTGTGTGCATTATTGGTGTCTAAAGATACAATAAGAAAGAGCCTAATGAACTGCTTCACCATACACAAACAAAATCCACATTCCTAATTTATAATAGTGTGGGATGTTTGTTGCAGCCTATCCTGCTTTGAGTTAACCAGGGCCACATGTGGGTGATCCATCAGCCTGAGGACACACAGCACAGCGCTGTGTTTTAGGACGAGTTGTGGAGTCAGACTATCTGAGTGTCAGTCACAGTCAACACTAAATACGCTAAGCAATCTGTGCCTCGAGTATCTCACTGATAAATGCTGAGTCATTATCATATTTCCCTCTAGTATTACTCTGTGGATCAATTTAGTTAATATATTTAGTGTGCTCACTTTAATCACTATGAAATGATTAGCTATTATTATTTTGGCCACTGGCCGCTGACTCTGGTGCTATACCATTATGCCATGGAGAACACATCTTATCTTCATGCAACCTCCCTTCATAGTTGAGATTGTTCTTCTGGTCTGGTGAGTCATTTCTAGGCAAAATCCTCAGTGGTCCTCTCTAGCATGGTTTTGGGACTTGTAAATCCCAGAAACTCTCTTGTCTGCTCACTTCTAAGAGCCTTAATCACCTTCTAAATTGATTTTGATGCAATATGAAAATTATAGAGTTGGTTGAAATCATTAGCTTACGCCTGCATCTTCAAAGATAATTGCAGAACAATGTACTGTATTTCAAGTGAAATGGAACTAATGTTTGAGATGATTACTTTGAGGAATTGTAGAATGGTGAAAAAGCCAGGGAGTCATGGGCCAGATTCACTATCTAAATTCAGAGGCTGAAGATACCAGCAGCATAGCCTTGGGAAAGCTGCATTCCTGCAAAATAAGGGACTAAGAAGCATCATTATTATTTTATAAGTAAGTTTTTTTATAACCTCTTTTTGTTTCTAGTTGCCAAAAAGCCTAAGGACTGCATTACTTTAGCCAAATTAAACACTCCTATCCTTATTCATTCTATATATCACATTCCATTATATTCCAAAATATTTATTCTTCACTTAATATAATTTTACTTTATTTATCTTTTAAACCATTATTCTCAACTCTGTTGAAGATACATTACCTCATAAGGACAAAAGCTTCTTTTACTTCTTTGATAGCTCCAAATTTTCAATACTGGCACAGACTAGACATCCAAGAAGTACAGATTCATTGAATGTTTTTCACATTAAGGTAGTCAGACAATGACAACTGTCTTTAGGTGACACTGTGAAAACTCATACTGAAAATATCTAGCAAAATGTTAAGTTTTACAGAAAACTCTGCAGCCACTTCAAAGATATAAGACATATTATTAAGGAACTGGTAAATAAAATTTTGCAAAAGGTGACACAAAATACTAATTATTTCACAAAAATTTGTTCTTTATTGCTCTCTAAATAGGAAAGAAAACCTGACAGCTAAACAGATGAATATTCAAAATGAACATTCTTTTCCCAGACTCCTTTGCAGCAAGATGGAGGCACATAAGAAAGTTCTGAATGCAAGCTGGTATGCCTGTGGTAGTGGAGTCATGTGATGAGGCATCTGGAACATGAGAAAAAGCAGCACCATGAAGATAGAGGAGCAGCAGGGAAGGAAAAGCTAAATTCCTGATTCACAACAACTTTGTAGCATGGAGTCCAATGGCAGACTGGCAACCATTCATCTTTCTTTTCAAAATAATTGTCTGCTGTCTGCATCCCATTCAGACAAAGTTATACCCTGAGCGTAAATGTACACCATGGATTAATGCTCATTTGCTTGCACTTCCAACCAATAACAGTAGAGTTAGTAATCACATGTTCAGTATCCCATGACTAATTTCTCTGTTTTTGTTAAATTTATCTTGACAGTCTCCTGCCAAAATAGTGATTAGATTATCTGTCTTAAGAGTAAAGAAACAGTAAGTTGAATACTGTCATCCCAAAATTCATGTCTACCCAGAACCGTATAATATGACTTTATTCTTTTTGTGAATGCAGTTGGCTAAAGAAGTCATCCTGTATTTGGGCTCCAAAATCAGCAATTGATAACTCTCCAAACAAAAAGAGAAGGACACATATAAGCCTCATGGAGATGGCCATATGAAGACAAGAGACAGGGCTGGGATGATTCTGCCACAAAGTAAGGAATGCCAGGAGCCACCAGGAGCTGGAAAAGCCAAGGAGGGATTATCCTTGTCTTGGTTGGTTTTCTCTCATTGCTGAAATAAAATACCTGATGCCTAAAATTAGGGAACAAAGGTTTATTTAGCTCACTGTGTATGGAAGTTTCAGTTCACAATCAGCTGGCTCGAAGGCAGAGGGACGCATGGAAGAAGGCAACAATTCATGGTGGTGGAAGACAGCAAAAGCAACAAGAACAAAAAGGACAAAATGGAGTAGCAAGCCTCTTTCCCTCCCTTATGTTGCATGCAAGCTACCTGCCCCAGGGTGGGTGCAACATTAACACCATACCCAGCACTAGACAATGAACCAGTCAGAAACTCTAGATTCAGCTACCTTCAAAAAGCCCACCTCCCATGACCACATGAGGCTTTGGGAGACATCCACACACAAACCATAACAAGCACCAATAGTCCTCTCAAAGAATGCAACCCTGTCTTTACCTCAGTTCTATACATCTTACCTCCAGAACTGTGAGAAAATAAACTTTTTTACTTTAGAACACCAAATTTGAGGTGATTTGCTACATTTTCCCTACAAAACTAGTGCAGGAGATAAATCAGATTATATTAAAGATCACTACTAGCTCCAATATCTGGTTCCACAAGATGGTGGGCCTCACCAAGGAACAAATGACACACTTGAATGATTTCCCAGAAAGAAGTAGAGATTAAGGGAATCAACAAGGGCCAAGGATTCACTGGCAACAAGGGATTCAGTTTAGCCTTGGGACTGAAGCTACAAGGGAAAGTTACAGTTAATTCTGGACCCAAGATAAGAAGCCTGAGAAATACAGCCACTATCAGGAACTATAACTTCAAAGGAAGAAAGATGCCATCACAAGCACAATGAAACAGGCAAAAGGAGGCCACATGGACCCAGGACCCTCTGCCACCATCTGATCCTTAGGTCATAGGCTGTTTTCAGCTAAAGTCGGGAAGATAACGTGAAAGAATTAATTAGTCCCTGAGACATGGAACAAGATAGAAAGGAACAGATGTAAATGGAAGACAATCAGAAGAATTTCAGTGGCTTTATTTGGCAAAACATACAGTCCAAAGTGAGGAAGGTAGTGAACTCCTCAAGCGGAATGCAGAAGTATGCTTAGTGAGTTTTGCATGGCCACAAAGCTTGGCAAGCAAGAAAATCATGTCTCCTTCAGTAGACCACTTGCTTTTGGTAGCAGACACTGCTATGCCAATTACTATTACAGGAGTTGTGATATACATCACCTAGATGTCTGGATGCTAAACTAGGATATTAGTCACATGGCATATGAAATATGACTGCCAAATAAATGGATTAGTTATGAATATGAGGGAAAGTTAATAATCCCAGTTTATACATTCGACAAATGTTTGAATGCATGGCTGACTAAATAAAGATTTCTCAAAGCTGTGTTTTAAACTCCTGAAAGTATTAACAAAATACCAGGCGTATTTTCCTAGCCAATCCAATCTGCTTGAAGAATGCTCTGTATTCTCCTAAGAACTGTCTCTTTAGAGTGTAGCAAGTCCTCATAGAGGCACAATTCTCACAGACTCAGATTTTGAGTTCTTCAAGGAAATAAAATGACATGGCTTTCTGCACAACTAACAGTAAAACACCTTATCGTGCAATGCTTTTCACCTCAGATATAACTGAACTCTATTTCCAAGCAACCGCCCCTTCCAGATGATCAATGAAGCAATATGCACTCTATAGGTGTAAGTGCAAAGACTGTTAATAGACTATATCATGCATAGAATTTAAGTGGAAAATAGTATGTGAACAAAATTTGGGAGATTGAGTTAGAAAATTGGTCAGATATTGAGAGGATAAAAGGGCAATATATCTAGTCACTTCTTTAAATTGAATTTTGAAAAAAAACAGACTTTGCCTTGATTCCTCTAGTGATCATGTTCTTAAACAAAGGGAGGGGGCGGGGGAAGTAAGAGAAACTGTAAAAGCAGTAGCTTCTCCTCCCTCATCAGGGTGCTACCAGGATGATTAGGTTAGAAAGTAGACCAAAGCCCTGGAGGTTATCAGAGAAGATCTTGGCTTATTAAAAAGTGAAAGAGCAAGTGCTGAAATTCAGAGGCCTCTGCTACTCACTGGTGACCATGCGACCACCCAAATATCTGTCGAGTACCTACCACACTCTAAGCACTATAGGAGGCAGAAAGAGCAAAACCGAAAGTGGGTTTCCACTCTCAATGAAAGCTGGCCTAAGAACAACTAAAAGAGACGAGCAATGATTAAGTGTAGTTTGCATGTTATGACATCTCCAGAGGCTCCAAGAACACCAAGGCCTCACTTTAGGGGCTTGGATATGTGACCAAGAAAAGAAACACTAAAACAGAGATATATAGTCTAAAGATGCTCACACGGCTGTTTGAAGGTACATCTGGTGGAGAAATTTGCTTGAGTGGAAAAGGGAAGCATGAAAGGGAATGGTGCTCAAAGACAATTCAGACAGGTACGCGGTGAGACAGAGAGGCCATGGCTGCAGCCTAGAGGAGGCTAAGGACAGCGAGTGTGACTACGGCGCAGAAAGCGTTTTGAGAAGGTAAAAGGATATGAGGATAAAAACAGATGGAAAATTAAATACGTAATGGAATGTGTGAAATGAATGTCTTAACTAAACAGGTGAAGCCATTTTAAAGGTAATGGAGTGAGATGGAAAAATTTATCATAAAAAAGGAAACCTCTCCAGCCACAGTAGAACAGATGAATTGAAAGACAAATTGAGGGGAAGAAAATAAATTAGAAAACCGCTGAATAGTCCAGAGAAAGAATATAACAGTGTGAACAGAGACAGCAGAAATGGAGAGTTAATAACAGATAATCCTGAAAAATGCAAGATCAGTGGATGGAGTTATTGCCCACCATTCAAGCCTGACCCCTCTGTGTTTCTGGAGCTCACTACCATGGCCACATCAACTTAAAAACCATAAAAAGTCCCTCATTGGCAAATTATCAGTCTTCACTATCTCTTCCATTATATCCCTTTCTTGACCTCATCAAAGCTGCCTACTCTTTGCCTTTTCTTTAAACCCCTATCTTTGCATTCACTAGGTCCCACATTTATCTGCCTATGTAGACTGTATTTCTGGGACAGTCCTTCAGCACAGGTTCCCATCCCCAAAACTCATCCCATTCCAACACCACACACACAATACTGTTGGAGAAAAGCACCATTATACTTCTTTCCTCATTTCCAAGTCTGCATTTACAAAAAAAGTTTTGCAGTGTACTCAGCTCAACAGTTTTAGTAACATCTATTTCAAAGCCTTTTACAGTTCTGTCATGGTTTGTGTTTGGATGTAACCCCAAATCCTCACGCAGTCATGAGGAGCAGACCTTTCGAAGGTAGCTGAATCTAGTGTTTGTGATTGGTTCATTGTCTAGTGCTAGATTGGCAATGTGAATGCTGCAGCCACCCTGGGGCAGAAAGCTGCATACAATACAAGGGAGGGAAAGACCCTTGATCCTGCCCTTGGCACTTTTGCCTCTTTTTTTTGGCCCTTTCACTCTTGTTGCTTGCAGCTGCCATAAATGGTTGCTCCTTAGCTACTACACCCTGCCTTGCAGCCAGCTGAGTATGAACTGAGCTCACAAGCTGTAAACTGAATAAAACTTTCCTTCCTTCATTTTGGGTGTTGGGTATTTTGCCTCAGCAATGAGAGAAAAGTAACCAAGACAAGTTCTTTAGCATCTATTTTTGAAGCCTATTTCTCTTCTAATCAGAGTGAATATTCATGTAAGTCAAGAGACCAAGACTCAAGCTCAACTCTTTCATTCCTCTTTGTTTCTGTATTTGCTTGGTGAGCAAATCCCACTGAACAATAAAAAAATAAAAGAATTTGTGCTTCAATTTTTGTTGAGATTCCCTGGGAAAGAATAGACAAGAAGATTTACTTCTAGGATTGAGATAGACATTAAAATAATTGGACACCTGATTCATTTTCTGAAGCGTATCCTTTAGCTATAAAATAAGAAAATGAAACCAAAATGACACTTGAATCTATATATACCCATATACATAGTAATATGTAATGCATAGATATGTATAGACATACAATAGTTAAGGATCCCCAAGTGTAACCATAACAAAAATGTATTTTTTCAGGCACATTTTAAAAAAATACATGGCTTCAGATTTTTACACCATAAATTCTCCACTATCAAAATTTCTCCATACTTAGTTTTCAACCCCACTGTCTGTCATAATCAAATTATAGTTTGATAAAATTTTGAGTCTATAACATTCAAAAATTTACAGAAGAAAAAAAGGTGTAAACCTGTACACCTAAGTTATATTAGTCCAAGGTAAAAAGTGACTAGCAATTTAAAAAAAGATAAAACAAAAATAAATTAACCAAATTAAAACAAATGCACCAGAATTTATACCTTTGTACAAAATAAAACATAATGCAAATATTACAAAAATGTAATATATAGACAAATTTGTAAATCCTTGTACAAGTTTTCCTATGGCTAAATATTACTGAGTTATGTCTTATATATACAAGAACTTAAACATTAATCAAAAGACTTGAATTATATAATTTTATTGGATTTCATTTACTCATTAAGCAATCTTTTTTAGCAATGATATTTGAATACCTACATTTTATTACAGATAAGCTTAAGATTAGCAGTTTTAAAAGGTATAAATTCAATAGGCATTGCAACTTCATTTGTATAACTAAAAAGCATTTCATGAGTGTCCAGCTTTCCAATATAGTTTTATGTTTCCTTACCACTTCTCACATGTATCTTCTCTAGTTTATAGCATAATTATAAAACATTAGAAACTGAAATTGCAATCTATGGAAACTCCTGAAATATGAAGTGCGTCTCTGTGATTATGGTGTAAATACTTATCTTAAGGGACTATCTTAAAGACTAAGTGATCAATGAGGTGGTATGTAAAGTTCCCACCATGACCTAGAATGTTAAAATTAATTTAATTAACCATCACTATTGTTCTGGATTAGACTTAGGGTGTCCCTGAAAGCTTTGCGTGTTTGGAAGGTGATCGAATCACGTGAGCACTCTGCCTGCCAGTGGGTTTGTCCATACTGCGTTCATTGCTGACTTACTATGAGGAGGTAAGGCCTGGCAGGTAGTGGCAGATCACAGGGTGTAACCAGAAAAGATATGTCACCCTCCTGGTTTGTCTCTTCACTCTGCTTCCCGGCCTCCATACAAGGAGCCACTTTCCTCCACCGGACTCTTCTAACAAACCATTTCTGCCTTGAAGCTGCCTGACTTGAGAAACTGAGCAAAAGTAAATCTCTCCACCCTTAAATTGTGAATATCAGGTATTTGCGACCCAGCAACAGGAAGTGGCTAAGACAGCTACAGCTTTGATGATCACAAGGAGGAGGTGAAGGCTGTGGTGTCTTAGAAACAGATTAAGGCACTACAGCAGTAGGGAAGGGGCAGGCAGAAGGAGGAAGAGGAGAGTTTCACTTGTCCCCAGATAACTTCACTAGCTATGCAGCCTAAGTCTTAAGTGTGCATTTGAGGTGAAATTGAAAATTCCCGAGTTCATGAGGGAAGGAAAAATATTGACACCCATATAAATGGAAAATCTGACTTGTAAACATAAGGAAACACATTCTATCAATTGAAATTTTCTTGAGGACAATCAATCTTTAGAATCACAAGACAAAACATAAACGAGCTATTATTTTAGACTTTTTATAGAGCTAAGCCGTGAGCATTCGTTCCTATTAAAACACATAGTTGGTAAAAGGAACAAATAATATGCTTCTGCCCTTTGTGGCTTAAAAATAGCTATGCTCTGGGTAATGCACTTAGATGACAGATAGAAAATGAAGTTACATTTTTCACACATTGTGATTAACTTTCAGTGCTACCTAAGCACGGAAGACTGGAAATTCAGCTATGTCAAGCTAAAATATTTCTTAATCAAAACCAAAATAATTATATGAAGACACAAATCAAAACCTAACTATGAACAGAGTTTCTGAATTTCTCTTTCAGTCTAGTTCAGTTTGTTTAATCTAAACCAGATGAGAAAATGGTCACAAAATGAACTTTTGTTTTAAAATAGCAGCCCTCTAACCAAGAATAGTTTCTTACTTCAGTATTTATGAGATATGAGGAAATGTGACATGTGTGTATGTGTTTGGTACACACTTCAAACTCACAACACTTAACATCATATTATTGAAATTTCACCCCACAATTTGCCATGAGGCATTGAAGAAATCAGTCCCCTTGAGCTCAATTTACTCTTTTGCAGAGTCAATAATACCAACTTCATGTGCTAACTTCTTTAATAAAAATTTGAAAAATTATGCACTACATAATTTATAGTTTTTATTATGATTTTCAGACAGCTATTTAATAAGCATATTTTAGCCTTTCTGAGTTATGATACATACATGTTCTTTTCATCTTAAAAAAACAAAATGTAAACATATAATATGAATATGATTTGCACATATATGTATTTATAGATACATGATACACTGTAAATCAAGACAAATGATGAAAATTAGAAAAAATTACTGCTTTAAAGTAAAAAGAATTAGTTTCAAAGGATTACTGTTTCAAAGTAAAAATTGTTGTTTCACTTCAGTTCACAGTTTGTAGATGTTTCATTCCAGACTTGCCTGGTTCTAAGGCGGGGTGGCACGCAGAGAGGCATCACAGAGGAAAAACAGTTCATAGTGTGGTACGCAGAAAGTAAAAGCATTGACATAGCAAAGAAGCAGCACCAGCAAGTCTGTCTTTATATTTCATGCAAGCTGCTCACTCTTTGGGTAATACCATCTACACTCAGTGTGGGGCACTCTTAATCCCAGGATCATACCCTTTGTGGTGGATTCACAACTGGCGGTGAATTTGTAACAGCCAGCTAAACTGAATCGCATGATGCTGGGTGTGGAGGGCCTACCTGAGGACTTTTGTCCACAACACAAAAAGAAGAACCAAAGAGGAAGAGGAGGTGGTGTCAGTTCTCCTGGAGGAGCTTGTTGTGCTGGTTTCCTGTTGTGAAATCAGCTGTTCTCATCATCAGAGGAGCTCGGGACCTTGGTGGCACTGAGGATGGCTGTGGTACTTTCTGAGGGGGTGGTCCTTACTTTGAACATTCCTTCTTGGATCCTGTGTAGATTCCTCAGTCTTCTGGCACAGATCCTTCATCCTGCTGGCACCGATTTTCTAGCTTTCACCCACCGACCTTGGAGCTTTCCCAGCACAGATCCCTGAAGCATACTTGCATGAGACATTGCCGTGGGCTCTAGGTCTTCAGCTGGACTCATGTAGGACAGCACTGTGAGATCCAAGCCCTAAGCTAGATTTTGGGTCTTTAGTGTATGGACAGATTTCCTGCAATCTTTTTGCATTTGACTCTTTGTATGACTATTACACAATAATTCTATAAATTATGTGTCCTGTATGAAATTGTTTCCCTTGCAAACCCTAACTGCAATGCCCTTAATCCCAGCATCACACACCCTAAATCCAGGTACCTCACAAAGGTCCCATCTGTGACCTCATGAGATTTGAGGAGCCATCTAGACACAAGATATAACAGTAGCATGGAAAATAGCATATACTATTCCGTAAACACCAGAGTAGCCATGCTTTTAATTAAGGTCAGCTAAATGTAAATGAATTTGACCATCTATTACTTGATCAATAGGTTATAATAGGACACTAGAGAATTGATCATTCACTGGCTTCTGGGGCACCCTATGTTGGTCACAGTCATTGTCTCAATTTCAGTTTTATTTGAAGTCGCTGTCCTGTGGTCCGTGGACTCAGCCGTAGACACAGCTAACAAATGTGAATGCTTAGAGAGAGACTGGTGTTTCTCTCCCTCCTTTTCATTCCATCCCTCGCTGATATGCACACTGCGGAGCTAGGTGAATGTTCACTCAGTATCCACCCAATTTACCACTATGGGAAGCACACCTTTCCTCTGTTTCAGGAGGACCAGGTAAGGGCTCCAGTGAAGTGATATCTGCCTGTGTGTTTTCATCAGGGTTTGTAGTCTCCATTTGCAAGGAGTAAAATGGGCTTGCCAGAGCAGCCATACCTGCTTGGGTTACATTACCCAAAAGGTCGTGGCAGTGGGCAGGAAAGAGGAATGCAGTCTAAGACTCATCTCAAAGATTTCCAGTGTGAGGACAGCACCACTGTGATTACTACTGTGCCATCATTTCACCTCATCCACTGCCCTTCTGCTGTCCACGGTGTTTGTGTTCTTTGAGAATCTAACCTGTAGCTTCAGATCTGAAGTTTTCCAGTATTTTCTGAAGGCAGTTCAGTATTACAGAAAGGATACAGGGGCTGGGAATTTAGCTCAGTGGCATAAGTGCCTGCCTGAAAAGTGAATACCTCCCCCCAAAAAAGAAATACCAGGTATGGTAAGAGTGACACCTCCCCACTTACTCTCTGCCATATTATTGTCAAGGTTTCTGGTGGAACTGGAATACAGTCACATCCCACAGGTTGTGACCTGTGTTGCTTCTAAAAAGCCCATACCAATGTATAATCAATTTAATTATTAAAAACAGATGCTCAGAACACCTGATTTAAATCCTCCTAAATTTGAGACTGAGAAATGTATATAAAGAGGCATTATATATTTCAATTAAGTTTGAAGAAAATCCCAAATCAGCAGAATGTCTGCATTTATCTATATATCTCCAATGTCTATCCTTATTTTTTAATTTACCTGCCCATCTGTCTTCACAACCAAATGAACTCCTGAAGCCAATTTCAGAATGATTTTATACCCCAGAAGAACACAAAACTAAGTCCAAAAATCCTACAAAACAAATGTAACTTATCACTGAAGTTTCTAGACAGAATGAAAGCAAGAGATTTAGATTAGTTTAAAATATAGCCTTTAACTTCACTTTCCTTGTATCTTACACATTCTGAGTTGCTGGATGATTTAGCCTCTGTTATGATTTAAACCTAAAATGACCCACAAAAGTCTATGTTCAGAGGTGGGGCCTGTTCAGAGGGGGCAGATCAATAGGAACATGACTTAGAGGTGTATATTTTTGTCCGTGGTTCTTCCTTCTCTCTTTGCTAGGGCTGGCCACATGATGAATGGCTTCCCTATGTAATGGTGTTTTGTTTTGCCCCATTTGACCTTGGAGCCAGCAAACCATGAACTTCATCAATGAAATATGCAAGCCAAAATGAACCTCTCCCTCCTTAAATTGTGAGTTCAGAGTATTTTGTCCTAGTGACAGGAAAGTGATAAGGACAGAAAACTGCTAGTAACAGTGATGTTTTTCTGTGATTGTACCTGATCACGTGGTTAAGATGTTCTTAGAAAATGTTTTCAGAGGACTCCTAGATCATGTCATGGAAAAGCATTCTAATGGGAAGAATGAGATAAGAGATAGGGCTCATGTTGGAACTTAGGGCACTGAGCAAACCAACAACAAGCCTGCGCCCTAGTAAGTGGCTGTGGGCTGGCAAGCCACGGCCACCCCAGGGCAAGAAGCAAGAAGCAACAGCGTTTCCTGAGATCTGAACCATGTTGGAACTTAGGGTGCTGAGCAAAACAGCAACCAGCCTGCTGCCTACCAGGGCGCGGGATGAGTATCAAACATACCATACCCCTCTCCCCCAATAGCAAGATCCAGAGATCTGGGCATCTTGTGGGAGGTTGACAGTATGTAATGCAGTGAGTGGGGGGAATTTCCTTCTACTATCTCTTTGAAGGCAGATATTTTTATCACTGTTTTGCTTTGTCCTGATTCATGGTATTGCTCTATTCAATATTCTATATTGATAAGTTCTATAATATTGTGTATTTCTTTTGATTTTGCATACCTGATTGAAAGAACAACTATTGTGAAGATAACGAGATATACAATGGTGCCTATTGCTGTTGTCCTGGTGACCTGCTGTGATGTTCTGTACCAATTTCACTACACTGTCTCAATTGGCTTCATTCCATCCTGTTCTGTTGTATATTACTACCTCTAAGTTAATAAAAAAAATTTTAAAAACAATAGAACATGAGAAATCAAGGTAACAAAATATCTCAAAAAACTCCCAACTCCACCAAAGCTGATCCATGGGGCATGGATGAGGAGAAACTCAAAAATAAAACAACAGAATTATATAAGGTGATTTAAAAAGAAATAACAACAAAACAGATTAATAAGATACTGAGCAAGCTGAAACATGATATAACTAAACAAATAATGGACTTAAAAAGCAAAAGGAGGAAAAGAAAGTGCTCTAAAGGTTATAACTGTATGTATGTTTAAGTGTGTAGGATTGATAACCGTATTACTAAGTTTTTATTGGATCCTTGAACAGAACTGTTTGCAGCCTCACTGAATGTCCACTTTGTATGCCTTAACTTTGTAACATGAACAACTCTTTCTAAGAGGACAATATGTAATTTATCAACTAGTGATTTCTTACTGTTTTTTTTAATTCTGTATTATTTCTAGCCTTTTTTCTGTTTTGCTTTTTTTTCTCTTTAAATAAAATTTTTAAAAAGAGAGATAGGCTCACCTAGCTCCTAACATTTGTTTCCTTCATGCTCTGGCTCTACTTCTCTCATCTGTTGGCTCTCTGACCCTCAGTTCTCTTCTTTATCCTCTTTACATGTGAACTCAAAAGCTCCCAAGCTCTGGAGAATAGAGGACCACTCACAGCATGAGGCAGTTCATGTCCAGTCCTTGAGGAGAGACGTGATGCTCAGAAATCCCCTCTCAGCAAAACAAGTCCTGAAGTAATGCTATATCGCAAAATGTTAGTATGGCAAAATAATTTATGTAAATTATGTAATAATTTTATGTAAATTATACAAAATAATTTTATGTAAATGTTATAAACAAGTTTTAATGTATAGCTGGGCTCCTGGGGACTTAAAAGAATTTCTCAGAGTGTCAATACAAAAGGAAAGCTAAAGCCAGAAAGGTTAACTGGCTTTGACTTGGTATCTGCCCCAGGACATTGGTTACTAATAGCTGGAAGACTTTCACAGTCAGTGGTCTATAAAAAGGCAGCTAGCTGAAGCCCAAAGTACAATCTGCTTAGCACTCTGGGTGGTCAGGTATGAAATACCAACATTTTTATGTGTTTCACAACTTAAATCTTAATTCAAAATTGGACTTGAATCTGACATCTTACCTAGGATTAATACAAGGCCTGAATCTGTGTCCTGATGAAAGATTGTTTTAGAGACCCCAGAAAAACTCAGTTGCCTAGAACAAAACTTTGAAAAATGTGAAACAGAAGAGGAAAACATTGACCTCATAGTAGAAAGGACATTGGTTACTAGAAGCAGAGGACATTGAGAGTATATGTTGGAACATTTTTTGGTTATGGAATCAATTATTTTTGGTCAAAGAAAAATAGGATGAATAAGCTCAAGAGATCTTTTGTACAGCATTGTTAATAGAGTTAATGACAATATGTTGTAATCCTGAAAAGTGCTAACATACAGTTCATTTTATTATATACACAATAATTTTCTAAATTTAAATATTCAAGTACCTTGAGTGTTTATGGATGTGAGTTTATAGGTTTCTGTCTGTTTATTTTGTATTTTAATGATGCTGGCCTTTTTTATGTATTTTTACTGATTTTTAAATTTTAATTTCATATTCCTTAGAATGGTACCTCTGGCTATATTTCCAAACAAGTTTACATTACGGGCTTGGGATGTGGCTCAGTGGTGAAATGCCTTCGAAATGAGAACACATTAACAGATATAGGGGTCAGGACACAACTATGTGTTTTGGGAGACATAATTCAGCCAACAACATTCTATTCTGTATGCTAGATTTATCTGGCAGTCTCTATATGTGGTAAATTTTTCTCCCCTTAATTAATATAAACTTGAACATTTTCCCATATTTTAATTTTTTAATGAGAATAACGAGTAAATGACTGGTTTTAGTCAAGTACTTCTCTCCTTTGTCATCTCAAACTTTTCATTTACAAAAACCTATTTACCCAATTCCCAAATCTGCATAGTCAATTTGAATTTTACTTATATATTTGTATCCTAATCCTTGTATCTATCAATGTGACCTTATTTGGAAATAGACTCTTTGCAGGTATAATCAATTCAAGATGAGAACTTCTCTAACTCAGTAATTAATGTCCTTAGAGGTAAGATAAAATGAGACAAAGAAAGAGACACATACAGAAGAAGTCATGGAGACAAAGATGGAGGCAGAGGATGGAGTTGTGCGACTGGAAGGCAAGTGTATAAGAATCACCAGCAACAACCAGACAGTAGTAGGAGAAGGGAGATCCTTCCTGGACTATTCCAAGTGCCAATAGCTTACTTTTGGACTTCTAGTGTCCGCATGTGCACAGAATAAATTTGTGTTATAATTACCCATTTTGTTTACTATGGAAATACTAGGAATCCCATAGAGAAAGTATTCTCAAGGACCCTTGACTATTCCCAAGCTTCACAAGATATACTTTAATGAGTGTTGCAAACAACAAGATTCAGAAAGGGCAACATTCTTCTAAAAGTTGAAAATGAGAAAACATATTCCAATTCATTCTGAGACCATACTTAGCATGATACCAAAATCAAAGATATCAGAAGAAAAAAAAATTTACACCAATATATTTCTGGCATATATTGACAAAAAAAATCAACAAAATACTAGCAAACTGAATTCTGCAACATATTAAAAAATATACACTATAACCAAGTGAAATTTAGCTCAGAATTTCAAATATCACTCAGTATTAGAAAATCAATGTAATTAGCACATTAACAAAGTGCAAAACTCACAATGTTCATCTCAGTAGATAAAGAAAAAGCATTTGACAACATCTGAACACATTTTATGACTGAAATAATCAAGAAAAGGGTAAAAAAGGAAAATTCTTGATTAAACAAAGGATATCTTTGAAAATCCCTGTTAACCTCATATCTGCTGGTATTGGGAGATTTCCCCCAAGATCAGGATAACACAGAAACTTCTACTTCCCATGATTATCAGGTGCTGTGGCAGAGGACCTAGAGAAGGCAAATAAAGGGGAAATGAAATAACCCAACGTATAAAGTAAGAAAACCATCCCTCCACTCTCTCAGTAAAGGAAAGGTACACGAATTCCATTTCCTCAAGAACTAGAACATTGTCTCTAAGATTTCCAGGTAAAACAACAGGTAGTTCCCAGGATCCTTCTAAAGCCTGCTTTCTAAGCTCAAACTTCTTGATTTCAATGCTCAAAGCACGCATTCCTCACAGAAATTGTTGCTATCACTGTTACAGCATAATCAGATTAAGTAAAGGGCATGGCATTATTCTGCTAGAAAGTGGAACAGTGCCAGTCTCTATGCAGCTTCACTCAGGTTTGAGGACTCCTGCTCAAGGAAGTCAAAAAATAAGAAATCAGTGTCGTCCACCAGCCTTTGTCCAGAATTTTTTCCTGCAGGAAGAAACAGTAAGTTTCCTCAAAACCTATGCATTGTAGCTTCTAAGTAAACAATGTAAAACTTTACACCATTACTCAATAAGTTCAGTATCATAAAAATATTTTAAGATACTTCATTAGTAACTGGCAGACCAAGGAGAGGAAGGATACAAGCAATTATAGGAATACTTTGACAATTAAAATCAATAATTTGATATAAATAACTGAAATCATGCATTGCACCCAAAAATAGATATTAATTTTAAGCATGTGTAGAATACCTATAGAAACTAAATATGTATCGGGAATCAAAGATGGTTTCAATAAATTTCAAAGAATTGATAATCACAGGAAATATCTATCTGAATACAGTGCAACTATATAAAAATAAATTTTAATGTGATAAAGATATTAGAAATCAGTATATGGAAAAAGAAGTGTTGGGCTATAACTGAAAACATAAAACAAGTATCCAGGAACTCATCTTGTTATAATAAATGACAGGGAAAATAAATAAAAAGGGAAAAGAGGCAAACATTGTGCAGAAGAGCTCGATTTAATTTACGTAGATTCTTCCTCGAGAGAACATAGATATTCCGTCCTTGTAATAGATATTAATCTTAGTGACTTTCTTCCAGAGAGTGCAATAAAGGAAAGTGTTACGAAAGAGTAATTTGTGGAGAAATCTGACAATCATTATCCAAGCCAATGGTCAAGCACACCGACAGACAAACTTGCAGTGGCCGTGTGTATCCTTAATGCATGTGGTAGTCAGCGCTTGTGCAGCTAGGACACAGTACCTCACATCCACAATTTGAAGCAGGAATGGGTTAATTCGACTCACAATTGAATCATAGGTCAGCAGGTTCCAAGGCCAAAACATTGTTGAGGGGAGCAGAGATGTTTAATTCGTCGTGACTGAGAAGCAGCGCAGGGGAGCAGTGGCAGAGAAAGGGGTGGGAACCAATATGGACACCGAGGTCATGTTTTCATCACCCATCCCAACACACGGGAGAGGGCCTTTCTAACCTCTCCCAGGGAACCAAGGCTGGTCAAATTGACACGATTAGGCATAGTCACTTCAATTTGGTGTGATGAAAATAACCCTTCGTAGTGTTTTTCCAAAAAAAACCCTATAATCTCAGTCTAGTCATATGATAAATATTAGATTACTTTCAGAAATGGAGCTTTCCAAAGTATACCTGCCCAATACTTCTCAAGACTACCAAAGCATCACAAACAAGGAATTTCAAGAAACTGTCAAAACCAATAACATACCATAGTGACATGATGACTCGCTGTCATGTATTACTCCCGCTAGGTTCCCAGAATAAAAATAGAGTATTAGGTAAAAACGGAAGAACTCTGAATAATACATGGACTTCAGTCAATACTGATGCACTAATAGAGTAAAACTTTATTCCAGTGATCCTGAGAAAGGACTGTGTCATAGATTTTCCTGTAAATTTAAAGATATTATTTTTAAAATTCTATTTAAAAATAAAATGTTTTCAATTTAGCATAATTATAAGTAATCCATGGACCTAAAATACAGAGTTGGATATTTAAGTCATACATTTCATAGCTAGTTGATTGCAGAAACTAAGACACTTGAAAATATGTGGCAATAAATGTTATTTTAGGTTATATAATTTAATATTATATTATACTGCATAAATATGCGTAAATATGAATCTCCGAAGATGAAACTCAAGTTTCTAACACAAGAGAACCACAACATCGCTGCAAAGAAAGTGGGAAAAATAAAGGACAAATATTTATGAAATAATAAAAATATAAGATGCAGAGTTACTCCCCTTATGTTGATTTCACTCAGATTCTTTAATTTAACACCACCTGATTTCTCTTTTCTGAGTTTCAGAGTGAAATTTGAATCATCTGTGCAAAACCTGCATTTGAATATTCAACAGATGTATTACAATCAACATATTCAAACATAAATTTGTCTCCTTTGTGCCAAACCCCTCCCCGCTCCGTGTGGTTTTAGAAAAGGGCATCTGTGAGGCTAGTGGTCTTCCTCAGGGCCTCCGGGGCTCTGCTTTTCAGATAATCCCAAATCCTGAATTGTTTACTCTCATTTGAATCTGCCCTAGTTTGTGTCTATTAACCTTTTACCTAAAATATTTCATTTTTGTAATTTAAATGATTACATCTCCCTTAAAATCATCTTCATAGCAACACAAACAAGCAAACAAACTGGGACTGTTTCCTCTCTATTTTTTCACTTCTAAGCTTCTTTTGCTTATCTGTCTTCATCATTTATGGTTTTGCTCTGAAACTCGGTATTTCTTTTAAATCTTTCCTTGACACTCCAGTGTCCCAGGGTAAAAGATTAGGTTACTAAGCCCAGCCAGCAGGCTCGCCCCTGACCTAACCACGCCCACTATTAGTCCCCTAATTTGCTCACTTCTTTCTTCCCGGAGTATGGTTTCAGTTGGGAACGACTTGACGCTTTGCACGTATGAATGGTCGCATATCTCTGAATCTGTCTAAATGGTACACTCTTCCAAAAATAATCTTTATTTGTCTAGAATACACTTATTTGTCTTTGAAACTGTCATCAAGTATCAGGACCTTTCCAAAGAATATCTTTACACCCCAAATGCCCTGTGGCCCCTCAATCTCTGTTCCCTAACGTTCTGTGCACGTCTCGGTACTTAACAGTGGGAGGAATACGTATTTCTCTCTTTGACTGTGCCTATTTCAGAGTTAAAACACGCCAGTCAACACTCCTCAATAGATTATAAGGCTACCTATTTTAGAAAGTTTAAAAATACATTTATTGAAAAAAGCTGAAATAAGCATCCATGAGTACTACCACCAAATAAAACCCAAAGGACAAAGCACTTATCTCCACTTTCCTAGTTTCTTAATGTTTTCCTTTCATTTTTGATAAATACCTATTGACGTGAGACTCCTAAAATTTCACTCTTCTTTAATTTCCCATAACAGTCTTAGCGTCCCCATTTCTTTTCCTTTTTTTTCTCCACTTTCTAATCTTTCTTTTTTGCTTATCTGTCTTTGTTGTTTATGATTTTGCTCTTCTGGACCACTGGAAATATCTCTTTCCTGCTTTGAAAACTGTCTAATTCAATGATTCTGCTTGTATTCTAAATTATGTTTAGTACATAATTCATTAAGAGAACCCACATTGGCAGTGTTGAAAGCATGCCAACCATCTGATGATTTTCAAAATGTTACCACCTCTCTGTTACCTTCGTTCAGTCTTCATATTCTCCTACTCCTTCTCATTTCATGCTGGTGTCACTTTTGATATTTAGTTCCTATAAACAAACCACAAACCTGTACAACAACAAATTTTTTTAAGTCTTGAAGTGTTCACAATGCCAACCTTGGCTTTTTCAATTGCCTGGGTAACAATGTGATCCTAAGATTTCTTGTAGTATTTTCTATCTTTCTCTCTTATTTTTTGTAAACATTTGCTTGTAATTTCTGAAGTAAATCACTTGTTAATAATTTCCATATCCAAGATCTCTATTGCATTTAAAATTTTATCAAAATTATCATTTATTCTAAAATATTTAACAAGAGAATGAACATAAATGAAATAGCAAGACATACAGTTTATAAGCTGCCATGATATATTCAGTCTCAGAGAATAAATCAACACCTAGAGTAGATAATTGTACCAGGAATAGTGTCCTTAACCTACAGTATGTAAGACATTACTAAAAAGCTTCTGTATAAAGCTTCTGTTCTATTGTTTGACTTGCTGTGAGAAGAAATGGATGAAGCAGAAATTGATGATCAAAAAGCTGGAATAAGCTACAGTGCATGTGATTGTCTAGAGTCTGCAGACAGTCGGGATGGAGCATGAATATTTTTCAATAGAGTAACTCTAAAGACGGATCCCCATCATCAAAAAGAAGTCATCAACACTTACGCAAAGACTCATCCACCATGGTGTGCAGGTGCATGTACAAAGCTAACACAGCGCCCAGCATCGTGAGGAAAGCAAAGATAAAATATAATATTTTTTTCCTTGTTTTCAAACTTTTCGCAAGTCTTGCATCTCTTCAGTCTACAAGCACACTCAGCTGTCACCTACCTAAAGAGTTCGCCCTTGTTCCCGCTTCCCTTTTCCTCTGATTCTTACATTTATTCATTCACTTAAGATTTACTGAGCACATTCTCCTCACCAGCTGCTGATTGAAGCAAAAAATTTTGTCCATAGCTCTGTGGAGTTGGACCAAAACCCTCGTCCTACGGCACTTACATTTTGCTTTCCACTTCCCATTCAAAGAATTATCCTTCTACTCACCATTCAAAATACATGTAATAACACCGAGTTCTTCTCATATTGTTTATTTTTATAATTTCTTCATTTAAATGTAAATCACATACTATACAAAAAAACAGTTCAAGTACCTAATTCAATGGTTTTCTTATGTTCAAAAATTGTGGAATGCTCACCACAGCAGAGTTTAGAACACAGATGATTTCCTTTTGATCTAGCAAGACTGTGGCTGGAAGTTTGCAAAGGATGAGTAGAGGAAACCAAGCTAGAGAAGGGTGCCAAGATGTACTTCCTTGCCTAGGGAAGATGGGGCCCATGCACATAGAGACACTGTCAGAAACACTGGAGCAAGTGTCGTGGGTTTGAGCAGTGAATGAGGCAGTAGCTACACATGCACTGGAATTCTGTTCAGCCTTAAAAACAGAAACACTCAGATATGCAGCCACACAAATAAAACTGGAGAACACAATGCCAAATAAAATAAGCCAGACACAGCAAAAAGAACGCAGCTGATTTTCCTTGTAAATGGAGTAAAATGTCAAACACACGGAAGCAGAGAGAACAGCGGTAGTTTCCGAGAAAGGGTAGGCTAGGAAATGAAAGATGTTAGTCAAAGATGTACTCCATAGTGTGAAGGTGTCTAAAGAACTAATAAAACTATTGCATTACAGTTACTAATACGATGTAGATATCAAAAATTTACTTAAAATGTACAATTCAAGTTGCTGTTGAGAAAGAGAAACAAAATGTATGAGGGGATAGATTTATTAATTTGCTTTCTATAGTCATTTCATGATGTACAGGAAGATCAAAACTTTGTGTTATATACATTAAATACGTACAACTTTTATTTTAAAACAATACAAATTTTGAAAATAAATGAATTTCAAAAAATAATATATTCTGATAAGCAGTTAACTTCTCTGGAATACTGACATTATGAAAACCTTAACATTTAATTTCTTTTTCTTTGTGTACTATTCCTACCTGATCACTGTCTTCTACTTGTCTTATCATTTTTCTCCATGTCTTCCTTTTTTCCACCCTCTGAATCATGGCATTTCATTGATTCAGCCTGTTGCTTCTTTCACATTACATAAAGCTCTTAACCAATCTCATCTTTTATTGTCCAAATGATAAAAACTATTATCCCTGTATTTCTAATCCAATCACTTTTGCTTGACTTTTCAATGCTCCTTTATTCATTGACCATTTCAATCTATGAGCATATTTTTTCATTATTTATTGACTTCATTCCCTTAGCCATTTAATTATTCATTCAAACCGTGCCCTAAATTTCACAAAGGCAACCTTGAGAAAATTACCTTTAAACTCAGACTTGAAGAAAAAAGAGGTGTCACCTGCTATGTGGGAGAAGGGAGCCTGTGAGAAAGGTGGCAGCAGATGGCTGAGGAGCTTTAGAGATGCAAAATGAGAGAGAACAAGTACACATTCAAAGAAAAGCAGGTTTTTAATGTTGTTGGAGAGCAGTCAAATTTGTGAAAGAAAAACATATATGATTGGATTCAACCTTTCTTATTGTTCAAGAGGCACTGAGGCCAGGGCCTGAGAAGAATTAGCTTCCCTGAAGTAACTCCTTGGGGAAAGACATTAAACTAAGAATTCTGTGCAAAAGAATGGTGGTTTCCTACAAAGAAACAAGAAGTCTTTGAGGACTAGACTTTATCTGTCCTCTGGCTCCTCTCTATTCTAACACGTCTCAGGTCCCAGTTTTCACAGCTGGTGAACCTTATAGCACAGAGCTGTAATGGAGTTGGAGTCGTCTGGTTTTGCAGCACTGAGATACTTAAGAAATAATTCTCAGATTTAATCACCAGTGTTTGTTGTCTAAGATACTCAGTTTCGGGGTTGTTACACAGCAATGAATAACTGCTATACTTGCCGAGTGAGTAAATAGTGTATCATATAAGTCTATACAGTGTCTCCTCTTCTGTCTATCTTGTGTTGCAACCCAGATGAATTTGAGTAATCTTGATGTTATCATGAGTTTATTATATAGATGAGCAATACAATTGCACAATCACACTTTGAAGTCAGTTTTCAAGGTCTGCCCTAGATAATAAGTTCTACATCATTCATGAACCCAGAAAGAGTAATTGCCAGATAGTTGATTAATGAAGGAACAGACTTTTTAAAAGGCTTAAGGTACCAAGAAGAAGTGTGCTCAGGATCTAGAAATAGCAATAATTTATTATTTCTACTCAGAGAGTGATAACCATAATCCAAAATGGACTGTGGCCATGGCAAGGGAAGAGTGAGCCAAATCAATACCCTGACCTTTTTCTTCTTTCACCTCCTTTAAGTCTTCTGTAACCTTCCACATACCAAACTCAGTTAGAAACTAGAAGGGCTTCAGTGGTGGTGCAGAGGAGAGGAAGGGTGAAGGTCTCAGTATGTTCCAGCTGCTATAACAAAGTACCACAGACTTGGTGGCTTATAAACAACAAACATTTACTTCCCACAGTGCCAGAGATCGGAAAGTCCAAGGTAAAGGAACCAGCAGATTAGTGTGTAATGAGGGCCTTTCTAATGAGGGCCTGTTCCTCACAGATAGCGTGTGGTAGCTGTGTCTGCACATGTTACAAAGCGTAAGGCAGCCCCTTCTAAGGGATCTCCTTTGAAAGGACATTAATCCCACTAATCACCTTCCAACGCCTGCCTCTTAATACTTTACAGATCGTGTTTCATTATCTCATTTAGGAGTCACACACATTCGTAACACTGATCAATGGTCCTGGGGGAACAACTAAAAATAGCAAGCACCTGGCTTAAGCTGCTCCCCAGATGTCTACAGCCAGCGACTGCTTATGGGTTGCCGGAATGCAGTGCTGTTTTCTTAAGTCAGTGCTATAGAAGTCATTCAATATTCCTAGTCCCCAGTCGTGTCTATACACTCCTATAGGGTGGACTCTTCTAACCACTTTCATAGAGATTTTTAAGTGAAGCTATAAGTTTAAAATTCACATGGGGAAAAAAATCAAAATAATTTTTGATCCATTATTGTAATTTACTACTCAGTTATGAATACAACCACCAACTTGAAAAAGAAAATGTAATAAAATTATAACCCAAAATTTTCTAAGAAGTTTTTCTTCTATATGAGTTCTTCATAACAGCTATGATCATTACCGAAAACATCAAGATACATAAAGTTGAAAAATTGAAATTGGTCATTTCTCAACTTTTACTGAAGCTGGTGGAATTAAATTGCATTTCAAGTGAAATATTTTTATTCTTTTCTTTGGTCTTAAAAAGATTAGCTGCTCTCATAAAAGATGGAAGTTTCAAAATTACATCTTCTGCAGAAGAAGCAATGGGTGTAACTGCCCAGATATGGGCAAAGCTTCTTATACCTTCTGCCTCCCCCACGCCCTTCCCTATACATAAATTATTCTGAAATTATCCGAAGAAAGACTCTAAAACATCAAAAAACCCTTTTGATCTAGAGAATACTTTTGTAGAATGGCACATAGCTTGTTTAATTGCCTAAAGGAATGAAATGGAAGCAAAGACTAAGCAGAATGATTTAAAAATGTTCATAGTCTAGTTAAGGGAATGTTAGATTGCAGATTCTGCTCTGACTATGCTCAAACCAGATGGCAAGCCACGGTGTTTAGAATATGTAAAATCTACTCTACAGATACCAGCAAATAGTCATTTAATTTTTGGCTGACAAGAGAAATGCTTACAAAGATAGGTAGCCCTAGGGAAAAATCAAGATAGGCATATCTCACATTTATTTCCTTACAGTTTTCGGAATCCGATGCTTTTTACCACTGACCCCCCAGAAGTTCACACATTTCTTTATGTAGACAGATATCTGGATACACCTACTGTGTTTATATTCCCTTGATATTTCTAACTTCACTTAACTGAAAATGTATGGGTACTCAATTCATGTTTGGCACTGTGATTACAAAAATAGTTGCATTTCTACCCATTAACAATGAGTTAGCCAAAAGGAAAATCAATAAGACAACCTCATTTACAATAACTACAAAAATAGTATCAATAGAACACTCGAGAATAAATTTAACAAAGGAAGCAAAAGACCTATATACTGAAAACTATAAAACACTGTTAAAAGAAATTAAGGAAAACACAAATAGATTCAAAGTTATACAATGTCTTGGAAGAGTTAGTCTGTTAAAATGTTTATATTACCTCAGGGAACCTAGAGACCTACTGCAATTTGAATTAAAATGCAAATAGCAATTTTTACAGAGATAAAAAAATTCTAACATTCATATGGAACCACACAAGGCTGTCAATAAAGTATTAAGCAAAAGGAACAAAGTTAGAATCATCATACTTCAAAACCTCAAAATATATTACAAAACCATACGCACCAAAATTGCTTGGTACTGCCATAAAAAAAATATGGATCAAAAGAAGAGAGTACAGAGCCTTGAAATAAATCTCATAAATATGGCTAGCTAATATTTAAAAATGATTCCAAGGATACACAACAAGTAAATAATAATATCTTCAATAAATGGCACTGGAAAAAATTAGCTAGCAACATGCAGAAGAATGAAAGTAGTCTCTTACCTCACACTCGATATAAAACTCATCTCAAATTGATTGAAGACCTAAACACAATATAAGAAACTGTAAATTACTTGAATACATAGAGAAACACTCCATAGTACTTTAGATGATCCCAGAAATTCATGCAGTAAAAATCAAAATAACCAGGATTTAATCAAATTGAAAAGATTCTGTACAACAAAGTAAATAATCAACAAAGAGAAGATATAATCTAGGATGGGAGATAATAGTTGCAAAGTATATCTGATAAAGTTAATATAAATATATATAGTACTCAAAAACTCAACAAGAGTTTTAAAAATGTTTAAAGGAGTTTATTAGATATTTCTTAATAACAGACATACAAATAATAAACAGATACATGAAAAATACTTAAGACTGTAAATCATCAAATAAATGTAAATTGAGTCTGTAATGAGACATCATCACATACCTGATAGAATGGCTATTATCAAAAGAATGAAAGGTAACAAGTACTTGCAAGAATGTGGTAGAAGGGAATTCTTGAACACTTAATGGAAATGTAAAATAGCATAGCCATTGCTGAAAATAGGATGAAGATTCCTCAAATATATATATCTCCAAATGCAATCAGAATATCAAGATACATCTGAGCTTCCATGTACATTGTAGCATTACTCACAATAGCCAATCAATATATGTGTTAATCAATGTATGAATGATGAAAATGATATAAATAGAATGAAATATTATTCCACCTTAAAAAGAAGAAAACCTCGTCATTTAAGACAACATGCATGAACCTAGAGGACATTATGCTAAAATAAATGAGCAAGGAACAGAAAGACAAATATCACATCATCTCACTTATATGTGGAATTTAAAAAAAAATGTTCTCTTAGAAGCAGAGAGTAGAATGGTGTTACCAGGCACTAACAGAGGAGGTGAGCTTGGAGAATTAGTGGTCAAAGGATACATATCTCATCTAGGAAATACAGTATAAAATATAGTGACTGTAGTTCAGAATAATGCATTATATTTTTTAAAATTGCTAAAAGTAGATTTTAAGTGTTCTTGCCACAAAAATCATGAGATAATGTACATGGCAATTAGTTCAACCTGGCCATTCCACAATGTGAGTATTTCGAAGCATGATATCCACTATAAATATAGTTTATTAACCAATTAAAATATAAATGAATAAAAATTCTAATTGGAGTACAACTGCACTTCCAGTAGGGCCTAACTAAAAATTTAGGACCATTGTTCCAGAGATGTGTATTGAAAACTACAGGAATCTTGTTGAGAATGGAACTAGGGAATTAACTGTCACTTACTCATTCTTAACTGTGACTTTAGGTATTATTCAAAGAACAGTTATTTGGATTGAAACTTATTTGGAGGAAGATTTTGTGAAGTTGGGAGGGGGTCTGTGGCAGGGGGAGAAGGGAGAACAGAGTCAATGGGAGGGGTGATAAAAATGATTAAGATGTTTATGTACATATACCAGTTCCTCAAAATTAATGTAAATATTGTGTGTCACAAACACATACTGATGATGAAAAACAAAGGGAAAATATTTATTGTATTGTACATTTCAGATACTCTAGTAAGTGCTAAGTGCAAAAGCAATACCAAAGTAAAAAAGTACCAAGTTTTTAAATTAATTTGTACAAAATTATATTCATTTCTTTTCTTTAATGCAAATTTTAACACTGGTTCTCTCCAGATTGAACTCAATATTTGTGTCCAACCCACAGGAGTGACTTTGATGGCAAGAATTAAAGGTCAAAAAGGGGAATTCTGTTATATTGTTATATTTGATATAATTTTATTATGAAAGGAATATTTAAGATGGCTGAGGCTAATTGGAAACCTTTGATGACATGTTTATTGCGCTTTTTTCACTATTACTAGATTTATTCATTTTCTAGGGCTTCAACCAAAATACCACAAACCAGGTTGGTTGTACTGTCAGACGTTTGTTGTCTCACAAAAGCTACGAAGGTCAGAGGTCCAACATCAGGGTGCCCCAGCACATGCTTTCTTATAAGGCTCCAGGGCAGGATCTTCCCTTAGTTCTAGCAATTTCCAGTAGCTCCCACATCTTTGGCGTTCCTTGGCTTGTGCAGGCATCATTCCAACCCTTCTGTCTCACAGCCTTCTCTTCATGTCTCCCTGCTTTGTAGGGCCTTTCTCCCCTAAGTACAATCCACCTGATTGTACCTTGATACATCCGCAACAACTCCATTTGCAAATAAAGTCCTAGTACTAACACACTGAGCTTTAGAACATCAGCGTGTGCCCTTTGGGGAACACGACTGGCTCATAATACACAGTAATATAATTCCATTGGGGACCCATTAAGCACCCCAGCATGGCCACCCTGCAGCAGTTCTCGTCTGGAACCAACATCCACCCATGCACCAACACAGCACCACTGTTCCATTAAAAGAAATAATTAATGATAATGATAACTTCTTACTGGCAAGATTCAAAAATGTATCCTTAAGACATTTTTAAACATTTTTGACAATAGACAAAAAATACAGCATATAAGGATATGGCAATGGCAATTTGGCAATGTGAATCTAAAATAAACACCTATTTGACTATTTTACTTGATAGTGAGTATAAATTCCTTTGCTAGGAAGTGAAATCACACATCAGAGGTTTATAGGATTCGCAGATAAATAATAAGAGTTTTAATCTTAGTAACTGGTTATCTCTTTTATGATTCTGAATAAAATTGACAAAAAGTTAAAATTATGGCTGAATATGTATGAGTGTATGTGAATTTTAAAAAATAATAGAAATAACCCACCTTTTATAGTTAAAAATATTAAGAAAAAATTTTTCTGCACGTGATTAAATGGCTTCTTGAACTGCAGTATTGATATACTATGAATTTTAGAACAACTACTTAAATTGCTTAACTCTTAAGCCTTACATTAACTAGAAAAATATTAAAATAAAGATCGGAGAGTCCATCTCTCTAACATGGTATGACCCTCCTTGAAAGTCTGAAGCTAATTCAATAAATGTAATGAGGTAAGTGATTAAAAGTGTGGCAAAAGCAAATAAAGGCTAAAGCATTAGCACGGGGTCAGTACTCTAAAGAAAAACAGTGGAAGGCGTGGAGTCTGCAGGGCTGTTTGTGAAGCTGCTGATAGGGGCATTGCAGCAAAATAGCTCTTTGCTGAGAGCAGCTGTTCCTTCATTACTTAATGGCCAGTGATGTGCTGATTAAATGAAGTCAGCATCAGTTTAATACTTTCAAATTCTATTTTTTAATAATGCATTTTTTTCTGAACATACCCATGCATCCCTAAATAAATAGTATTGAAAGTCATCTTTTTTCCTTGCATACTTCTATTATAAAAAAATCATTTGGGTCAGTAGCAGCTGAGGTAACGATCAGGCTAAGGAACAAGGTGTCTGCTTAAAGATTTTTCATTCCAGATGCAGTGTAACTGCCTGTATTATCTGACCACAGTTTTTCTAATAGGTCTCTCATTTATTTGATTATAAAATATTGAGAGCTTGTTTAAAACAATTTTCCAATTTAAGAGGTAATTATTTAAAATAATGTACTTTGCAGAGGATTATTAAATTTAAAACATTACTTTTCTTGTCCATAAGATTAACAGCACGAGCCAAGCAATTAGGTTTGCCTTCCCTCCAATCTTTTGTATGCTATTCAATTTTCCATCTTTCCCTCAGAAGAATTGTCTTTTGGAGAATACTTAAGCCAAAGGATAGGTTTAGCTGTGCTTCCAGATTCCTCCCTGAAGATTTTTCCTAATGGATTAAATAAAAGAAAGACAAGCTGTTTCTTACAGTCAAGGAAAGGTAAGTCCTCAGGGTAGCACTATCAGGAGGCATGGCCTGGTGGGAGGCCCTCAGGGGATTAGAGGTGTCCATAAGGACTTGAGACTGATAGCTTGTCTTCTCTCTGTTCATATTACAAACCACAGTGGATTATTTAAGATGTTTCCAGATCAACAAAGAAGGAGAAAAAGTCTTGTCCTTGAGTCCTTTGACTGTTCAGTGAATGTTGACTAACCGAAGACCACTTATTGTAAAAAATATTTACCAGAATATGAATTCTTGGAAAGAGATTTGAAAACAAAAAGGTATTGTAGAGGACTGCAAATTTTTCACCATTTAGCTGACATTGCCACAGGTCCTGAGTTACCCACGGCGGAGGGGGGCCTGCGATGGTTCTCTGCTTCCAGCCCGGCTGCCACCGCTCCCCCACCTCGGCCCCCGGCCCCAGATCCATTGCTTGGCTGGGTCTCTGCACTCCAGGGATGACCTACCTCTCTGGTTTCAGGCTTGGAACAGAAGCAGAGGCAGTGACTGGCCCACTTCAGCTCAGAGGTCCTCATTCCCTGTTTATCCCTCAAGCAGTGAAAAGGGACAGAAAATGAACCCTGGTGAAGCTCATGGGTCCTCTCCTTAGCCCGAGGAAGTGAGAGGAAGCCCCTCTTTTTGTGCCTCCTTCTCTCCTGACTCCACAGTAGTCTCATGAGAATTTTTTTATTATTAATTTTATTGGTACATTTCAGATACACATAGATTCAATAGAGGAAGTTTGTACCTGTACATGACATTTCTTGATTCTTCTTTTCCCCCTGAACCCCTTTCCTCCATTCAAAGCCTCTCCCCTACTTATATGCAAAAGCTTTGCTTCCATTTGCTTCCTTTAATCTTCCTCTGTCCAGCCCCAGATGCACACAGAGGTAAAGGAGGAAGAGACTGGTTTGGGGCAAGCTCAGGCACTAAAGGCACTATGCAGTGTGTAAATATGGGTAGGAGAAACAGATTTTTTAAAAAAGTGTGTGTATGTCTGTCTGTCTACGTAGAGAGACAGAACTTGACAGCAACAGATAGGGACAAAGACAGAGACAGAATCTTAAAAAGAGATAGGAGCAAGACAGAAGAAAGTTACTGACATTGAAAAGGTGTTAAACGCAGAAAGGAAATCCTATCTAAAAGCAAAAGCTTCAACCCTGTTCATCTGAGGCTGCAGATACCAAATCAACACACAGCTTTCCAAGGCCAACCCCATACTTCTGTAAACACTGAATTGGGATGCAGAACGGAGGTGTTGGAGGGAGACAAAACCATGGGGTCTCCCTTGACTTTAGGTGTTCAGGTGCAGGGGTGGGGTCAGACACTCCCTATCAGCACCCAAGCTGTCCTGGATGGAGCTGGATGAGAAGTCACAGCCTGTGTCCACAAAGTCACCCGGCAGAAGGCTACCTGACCTCTAAGGTAAATATACAGGGTGACAGCAGAAAGCCAGAGAAGGAAGGAGTGTGAGGAGAAAAGCTTCAGATTGATAAAACATGTTCAGCTTTTGGCTCATCATGTATGTTTTATTATATTAATCAGGTTTTAATTAGAAAGGCATGCACAGTTTGACATAGTTAAGCAATGAGTTTATGCATACAAACAGCAAATGCCCTCACATTCTAGGCCTCCAAATACAATTTTAGAAGGAAGTACTAGTTAGTGGGTGACTTCCTTGTGTTTATCCATATACTGACAATACTTGAGGGTTAAATATTGAGTATTAGTGAAGCACACAGATCACAGGACCAGCGAACTTAAAAAAAAAGTTAATGTGGCTCCAATTTTATACCAGCCATATCCCAACATGGTAAACCTTGAGGTCATCAGTCTTGCTTGTCTAGTTCTGATAGCAGTCTTAGAACACTTAGAACACTGTCCAACACAGACAAGTCAAAACCCTGAAGATATTTGTAAAAGGAAGGAAAAGAAGAAGGAATGTAGAGAAGATAAAGGAGCAGACCTTAAGTTGAAATCTCACAACAATCCATTTGAAAGGATTTTGTGATGCAAAAGTTGCACATTAAAAACCTATGCCTGGAAGAGTTAAGTAATTGCCCAAAAGCCTATAACGTTGCTACTAAACCAAACTGCCTATTAAACAAAAGATACCATGCAAAGTGAACTGCTGTGATGGAAGAGCAATGAAAAACCATCGCCATGGAGCCACATCCTCCAAAGTGAAGCACACAGGAGCAGGGATCTGTCCCCTGATAAGCACATCAGCACATCACAGGGTCCCATGGGGCAGTGCATCAGTACATGACAAGGCTCCATTCATTCCTATGCAACACAACCAACAGACCATGGCATGCTTGTTAGAGTCAGTACTAAGCTATATCAATTGCTTACATTTTCCATAAAAATTGCATTGCATAAATAACGTGATGCCCGGAAGCAAAGGCACTAAAATTCAAGTGGAAAGATAAAACAAGAAAACCCACACCATGCCCTGTTGTTATCCCAGGTAAATACGCAAAAAAAAAAAAAAAATTCAGAAACTGCCAATTTAGTTAAATATATTTTAATTTTAAAACCAGCTCTACCAAGATGACTGCTGTGGTTTGGATATTGTTTGCTCCCCCAAACGTTCATATGCTAGAAGCATCAGCTCCAGTGTGGGTTTAGTGCAGGGAATTGCTGCTGGTTGGGATGAGGTTCAAACCCTCTTCCAAACTCCCCCAACATATCTTGAGGTGAGTGAGTTAAGGTCTTGGTAATGTTCCCCTCAGTCTCCACTGAAAACACAGGGGCCGGGAAGGGCAGGGTGCTGTTACTTCCGGGTAGGGACCAAGTCCAGGGCTCCCTCCAGGTCTCCATTGACAGAAGAGCTGAAGCCCTGGCCCTGCCTGAATGTGGGTCTGGGGAGACTGTAATAACCACAGACTATCAGTGCGTTTCATTCCGCATTTGTTGCTGCAGGTCAGGAGGGGCCACTGTCTCATCTGTGATGCTTGACCGGATCAGATCCGTAATTGTATAAAGCGCTTATCAGAATGCTTCTTTCCTGATCGTGTCTAAAAAAGTCTGGCTTTTGACACTGCTTTCCTATTTTCCATGCTGATCAACAGCTCAGGTTTGCCAGGTTCACTGGACCCACATCGGACACACAGAGGCAGAAGAAACCCTTGGGATCTCACTCTCCCTTGTGCCACTCTGTACATATTGAGGTCCCTCTCTACATACTTCCTCTGTCCACCGGTCACAATGTAATACTTGTTTTATAAATGATATTCATGGATTTTAGCTTGAATTATTCTGAGGAGTAAGGGAAGTATAAAGAAATTAAAATATTACCTACTTAATCTTGTATAATGATGAAGTGTGAACTTTTTCTCTAGCAGTAATTTTAAGTAGCATATTTGATACTAATTTAAGCTTCCCAGTTGTCTTATAATTTCTAAGTACATCCTTTTCTATCTTTTTATATTCAACCTATATTTGCCCTTAAATCTAATGTGAAGAGCTTTATACTCTACAACATGATAATTGTATGTTCGGTTTTTGGCTATCAAAGCATAGAGTGGTTAACCTGCTTCACAAAAACGAAGCAGGTTTTGACTCATCCCCTGCTGCAGTTGTCTTGGAGGAGTGAGTTAAATTATAAATATGTCTACCAAACAGCTGAATCATATTTGTATTTAGTATGATGTTTCCACTCCTTAAATTAAATATGCAACTTATCCATAGTTATTATTATTTTAAAATTTCGTGTCTTTAAAAGAAATTTCAAAATAAAGGAAAAGCTATAATTACAATTCTTATTTTTATGGTTGTTATATAGAGGCCCAGAAGCTCAATCAGTGAACATTGACCTTTTCTTCCAGGGAAACAATAGCATTATGTTCGAATGTGCTCCGTTTGGCTGCAAAGCTGTTGGTTTTCTGAGCATTTCCCTATGTAAACTTTTATTCTTCCCTACTGACTCATGAGAAGAAGAGAAAGGGACTCAGTCAGAAAGATTATCAATTATTGTTCTTAAAATTTTAGCACATTTATTTATTTCTAAGAAGTGAATACAAATTTTTTCTCTTGTCTTAGTCAATTTTCAGACTCCTATGATTGTTGTCTTTATAATGTTGAACACTTCTGTTTCTTTTTTGTGAAGCAGGTTAACCACTCTATGCTTTGATAGCCAAAAACCGAACATACAATTATCATGTTGTAGAGTATAAAGTTTACATACCTGGAAAGCAGCACTTCGAAAATTTTGTAATTCATTAAACATTGATTACAACTTTACTTCAGATCCATGTTCTGTGTTCCTTACAAAGATTTCTGTCATCCTAAAATACTCTATTTCCGCTATGAACTCACCGGAAAGGCTGATTTGATGTACATTTCCTAATACCCACAAATTTACCTTCCAAAAAGTTCTTCCTTCTTACTATACTCTGCCAGTGTCTTAAAATCAGAATTGAGTGAACACTATCTATAATCTACAAATAACTGCAGACAACAATTTACTGGACAAATATTATTTATGGAATAGTATCTTAATATAGAAATGACATTTTTTACAAATACTGTTTTTTCTTCAACATTATGCTCTGCAAATTGTTCTCAGTTTTTAAAACATTTCCACAAATAGCCTAGACATATAGCCAAATATTTATGCTAATTTATGCATATTGAGGAAATGCAAAAAACTAATTAGCATGAAAATTGCCATGAATGAAGATGGGAATATATTTTGTAATAGGAATTTAGATGTATGATAAATTTGTAACCTATTTATAAGTCCAATTTGAGTACAAAAAGTTTGCATATATAAAAGTATATCATTAAAACAGCTTATCTATCCAAAATATTAGTTTGTACTTTATAATTTATCAGTTATGAGGGAAGTTTATATTTCTCCTTACCGTGTTCTCTTTACAGATACACGGTGGATATCTTGTAAATCGTCATACTCATTTAATTCATCTCATCCACTGATACCTTTATTGTTGCCATTGAAACCACAGGGAAAATTAAGTACAACTTCGCATATTATTCCTACGGGAATATTATGTTTTAGGGTCTGCTCACTGGCTGGGAAGCTAGATAACAGCGTTTGAAGCAGCAGTGAAAAGGAGTTTATTGGTGTTTTTGTAACTCTAATAAAACATCTGTCTTGTTCTTTTTAAAATAATAGTTCCCTATTTAATGTATAGCTCGTACAACATTTGAGACACATTTAAATTAAAAAAAAAATATTAATCCAGCATGACTGATTTAAGATGCAGGATAAGTATAAGCATGTTGCAGATTTTTAATTTAAATGCATGTCGGTTCATTGCCCCAAGCTACGTATAGAAATGATTTTGAAAGAATATTCTTTCTCTGCCTGCTTGGGGTATAGTTCCAATTATAATCATTTCAGTTCTCATAGTTCCACTAAGCCTTCACTTTCCTTCTATGCCTGCAACAGCCCTTTTTCTGGTTGTGGAAAAGCAAAATTGACATTACCCACCCACTTTATTTATGTTCAAAGTACAGTGGACTGCCAGCCATGATGGTTACTTACACACATCAGCAGAGAAAGCCAATAAATCCCACTGAGGAAAGAAAGAATCAGGAAACCTCTGAATATGTTATCTGGAATCTAAGCCCTATCTTGGGCTCTGTACTTCCCTTAGCATAGAATGGCACTGGTATGTCCATCTGGCTGCTGTATTGCCTGGGTTCATGTCACTCGTGGTGTACGAAGTCATTTCCCAGGGAAGAAGACGGGTGTCCAGTGCCAGGGTCCATGCAGTGGTTCAGTTGCCACAGGTTTTTGTTTCTCTGAAGTTTACATTTAGTTGCAACCTCTTCTAGCTATTTAAGAAGTTGTGCAAACACATATTGTTGTAGTCAGGGATTGTAAGGGAAACAGTTTAACACAAGACACATAATTTATAGAATTATTTTGTAACATACAGGCAAAGAGTCAAATGAGAAAGAGTGCAGAAGACCTGCCCACACACTAGAAACCCAAGGAATCCAGCTTAGGGCCTAGATCCCCGGCAGTGTCCTATAGAAGTCCAGCTGAAGACCTAGGACCCATGACAATGCCCCCCACATTGAGTCCAACTGGAGTCCGCAGCCCACAGCACTGTCTCATAAAATTGTGTGTCAGGAATCTGCACTGAGTCGGCCTGAAGATCAGCTAGAAAGTCTGTGCCAGCAGGATGAGGAATCTGCTCTGGAGCCAGGGAGCAACACTCAAAAGCCCAAAGATCCCCCAAAAAGAACTGCAGTCACGCTCAGCAACAGTGAGGTCCCACGCTCCTCTGAAGATGAGAACAGCAGAGCTCAGATCCAAGGTGACCACTGGTTAATCCACCATGCATGATAACCAAATTGACCCTTACTAAATCATTATAACTGTTTATGGAAGATTCCTGAAGATAAACCAGAGAATCTAGGACCAGGCAGAGCTGATACTCCAATAGGAACTTTGGGTACAGCTCACATGTAATGACCTGACATCCACTTCCAATAGGCAGATATTGCTTGATTGGTAATTAGAGATGAACCTCTTAGAAAAGCCCAAACTTGTGCTGCTGTGTTTAATGAGAAGCTTCATCAGCTCCACCAGGAGAGTAAACTGAGTGATGACCTTGTATACATCAGATAAATAAAAAAATAGTAATACCAGTAGAAATATGACTCAGTATCCATGATGACTAACAAAAATAGATCCCTAGTGTATATTATGCCATAAACTATCCACGAGTTATGATTATATCACCATCACAGTGATCACATACAACATGAAGACAAATCTATCCAATGTTTTCAGCAATTAAATCGTAATGTTAAATATCTGCAAGTATGTTTGTGGATTTTCTAACATAATGTAATCCCACATGAATACCACCTGAAAAAATTTCTAAGTGCACAATTTAAAGGAACATATGATTTAAAAATATTTTAGGGACGCTGTTCTAGACCGTTGAGTTTCAAAGGCTGGCATATATAAGGTGATTTTATTAAGAAAGATTTGTGACCTGCTCTTAGAGAATTTTGACACAAATCATCAGACAATCCCACAGTGAAAAATATTTTCCTTGAAAAAAAGTCAGATTGGTCTCCTCTGTCTGCCCCCTTTAAAAGCATATTTGTCTTTAGTAACTCAAGGGATACTCCAATTTCTCAACATGTTGTCATTTTTTTCACTGAAAGTTACAGAATATAGTATACAATGCTTAAGAACAAAAAAAAAAATGGAGACTCAGAAGATAACTAACCCAGGTGACTGAAATGGGAGAAACACCGATAACAAAACAGTGAAGAATCTCCATACCTGCCCCAGCATACAACCACTCACCACACAGAAGCAGGGGATGCTGCCCAGGGCTCCAGTCACTAACATTTGGACAAGGCTCTTCCAAGAGTAGATAAAGGAAGGTTTTCAAATGGAAGAGAGCTGGCTTTCACATAAGCATACAGAAGAGTCCAAGGTCATCTTTAGCTTTGTCTAATTTCCATTGGAAGAGGCTTTGAAGTGACTTTTCTTTTTCCATGTGTGTTAGATTGTTTTTAAAGACAATATTTATCTTTTAAAAATTAATCAATAGTCATTACTGTGATACCTGAGGGGTTTGATCCAGTTTATATCTAATGCTTCTGCCAAAATGGCAATAGCTTCAGATAGTTATGTGAATCATAATTTTACTCTGAACTAAAAAAGTGATTTAGACATTAGAAAATAGACATTATGGTATTCAGTACAACTAGAAAAAACTAAATTCAGAATGAACTACATAGCTTATTGAAACAATGCAGAATAACAAAGCATAACCCTTGTGATACAAGAAGGTTAATGTTTATACTACTCAACTTTGTTACGTAACTATCCTCAATATTTTTATTATTGCGCTGAGACTTTATCCCAAGAACTTGGTTGGATCAATGGATAAGGAAAATATGCCCTTTGATCAAGAATATTAATTTCACAGACCATAATTACTTGCTCAGAAAAAAAGTATTCTTAAATATCTCCTTTACAAAGATGAAGTTCTAAAATCTCCCAGATATAATAATGAGGCTTTGAGGAGAAGCAAATTTTGTACCTGCCAATATTCTGTCATAAATTTTATACCTAAATCACAGTTACATATGAATCTTGGCTCAGTCCAATCATTCATGTAAACATGCTGCTAAACTCACCTGTTCTGCACCATTAATTCCATGCACATTGCTCTCCAGTTGCTCGGAAGTCTGTGATGTACAGGCCGGCACTGTACATGGCTCTGCGGACAGTAACACCCATCATTCAAACAGCAGAATAACAAGAAAAAGGAACTATCTAATCTCTATGGACTCCACAACTGAAGTGTTTTTGCCACTCTTTACTGAAAAAGAAAAGGAAATTTCAGACTTAGTCATTTATCTAGAGTCTGAGAAAACCACTGCCACACAGTACTAAAATATAAAACGAGCCTCCCGTCTTTTGCATTTTCTCCCGTTTTTAAAAAAGTATGTCCTTTTGTATAAGAACCCACTTTTTGTTTGAGTTGGTGCCTTTTATCCAATTCAGCTTATATGTGTACCTTTGAACAATGTATGTATAACAGAGCTTGTGTCTCATTTTTTTTTTGTAAAAGAATTATCTAGTCTGACGTTTGGCTTTGTTTAACATATTTTATTTATGATTAAAAATTTTTTGATGAATGATAGTAACATCTAATTCATAAATTGCATTAGCATTGGTTCAAAAAATGCTGTCATTTCAGAAACCAATGTTAATTTGTCGAATTCAAGTTAAAAGCAACACGTGGGGAAACATCTTTAGATCATAAATAATGCAAATTAGTCAGCCCACAACCCACAAGTTGGTGGAACAAAGTCAAGATTGTGATGCCAAAAAGGGGCCCAAAGGACTTAAGAAGACAAACATCTTTAATTAAAGTAGCATTAGGGTTAATAACATCTCTGTGGACCAATAACTAAAGAATGAAGAAACCCACAAACATTTGAGTTGGACCTAATGGGGCATTCAGCTGCCGGCTGCAGTGTCCTCCATTCGGATCACACATCCTGCCTCACAGCCCCTAAAACAGATCTGTAGCTACGCATTGCTACCAGCGTTAAATCTGAAGTGTGTTCATTGTCAAGGACTGGAATGACTTCCACTAATAATTTTAAGTAAAATGAAATTGCTAAGCCATCCAATTGCTATCTGGTTCTGGGACTGCGAGTTGCATTAGTATTTTTTTCTCATTCATTCCTTTGGGCCTGTGTTATCTAAACCCAGAACACAGCTGCTCTGCATGTTGATTTTAGATTGTGTACATCAGTGGCCCGGCCCTTCCTCTGTCAGGAGAACTGAAATACGAACTTTACAGACTGCCCCTGCTGCTTCTCCGCTGCACCACGCCTCATACTGTGATTGGCCTTCCACAGGTGGGCTTGCTTGTGTGCTCCTCCCCTATAAATCTGCCCCAACGATGTTCATTCTCTGTGCACTTTCATGCCCCAGTGATCCACCCCTAAACTCTGCAGCACAAAACCAGCCTATAAACCATCCGCCAGCCTCTCTGGTGTCTCATTTGTAGCAGGTGTGTGAGATTCACCTCTCTCTACTCCTTTGTTACAATCCTGTTTAGCCCTATACCAAGACCTCACTCTGGTACATTATCACTTCCCATCTTGGCTTTTCAAAATATCTCCATGCCAGCTGTGTTGTTTGAACCATAACACCTTTTAAAGCTCAAAACTTCAACATTTTTATCCTCCGTTACCTTCATAATTTCAACTGTGCCTCTTCTCCAACATCAACCTCCTCTCCTTCTATTTATGATCAGCTCAATCATGCATTTGAATGATACCCCTACATCTTTACCATCTTTCCTATTCAGGATATGTGAATCACAACACAACACAAAGTCCCTGGGTACCATCCCAGCACTTGAATGATTAATGCTACCTCAAGAGTGCCTTTAAAGCTTTTGTCTTTTCTCCTCCAGTCATTTTTAGAAGCAGATGGATTTCCTCCAACTCTTGTCCTGAATGGCACTACCCACTGAGTTGTTGTAATGGTGTTGTTTTACCGTCAGGTGTTTAGGCATATGGGATGAATAAGTACAGGTGTTCAATGCTATTATTGTGCAAAATCTTGAGGTATAAGGTATGCATTCATTTACGGCTCCAGAAGCAATTGCAAGGAAGTGCTACAAATCCAGGCTCCATGGTCTTAGTTCAGTGACAGTCTTCTGGTTTACATTCTCTTTATTTCCCCCAAATAACCCAACTGATTTCATTGTTTATTAGAAATAAATAAGTCAAGAGTTTTGTACTAGTGATCAGTAGACAGGATCACAATTGTTGTTCTTTTCTTAAAACTACTTTGTTTGATGACTTAATTAAAATGATTTCTTAGCCTCAGCATACTCTGCTCCAAAATAAATAAGTCAGGCTACATTGTCTTAAACTCTATTCTGCAAACAGTAGGGAAGAGCTTTTATATTAAAAATACCATAATCTCCAGCCTGTTCAGGGATTAGGAGTGATATAAGGGAATGAAACTCCCGACCTACTATGTCCTGTAGCAGCACGTGTTCTCTAAAATCGAAGAATGAATTTTAGAAACAACGGAGGTGAAGAGTAGAATATATTTGTTGAGGGAAAGAAAGCTGTCTGAAGAGAGACAGAAGTGGACCCAAGTGGGTTGCCCAGGACTCTGTCTTTTCCAGGGACTTTATTATAGAGTAAAACCATGGGTTTAAGGTGGGGAAAGACTAGGACCTCACAAAGCAGATGGGCATAAGGTGGGACATAACTATAATTAGCCAATAAGATCAATAGTTCAGGTAAAATTGATTATATTAGAGACAAATGAGAAAGCAAGTCACGTAGGAAGCAGACATTCTTGGAGCTGTGACCTTTTCCCTAGAGGGATGGGATAGTGACTCCAGGGTGAGAGGGAATAAGTACAATATCAGTCCCCAGGATGTGGATGCATTTGTTTGATCCTTTGTCTTAAGGCCTGGCCCACAGCAGGAGGTGTCTGTCTCCCCCACCATTGCCAGGTATCTGCACTGGCTCCTTTGAGGACCTAGCCCTGTCTCACTGCCTATGATATTTCTGACTAACTCAGCTGCCTGCAGAAGTAGTACTAGTGACCAAAAGTAACATAAGCATATCTACGGGCAAAGCACAGTAAAACTATTGATTCATAGACGAAGTGGACTCTATTAGGTGGTTTTCCTAACTTGCATGGAAGATGGCATTTGGTGAAAGGAACATTACAAGGCAAGATCACCAGACAACTTGTGCTTCCTTCTGAACCCTTGTACATCGGCTCTGGGACCTTTGGGTACCATGGAAGCTGTCTGACTGTCTTCAGGTGCTGGAGAGACCCTGTGTAGATGGCTGAAGGCTCTAGGTAAATCCACCTTTCCTGTCACAGCTTCCCCGTGAGTGAAATTTCTTAGACCCTCCAAGCAGCCTTTTTACCTGCTGAATACCTGGAAACAGCACTTCTTGCTACCATGTGAGCAAGAAGCATCATCAGTCTAACTCCTCAACTGAACTTTTGATTCACAAAAACCTTTCTTGATCCATAGAATCCTCAGCTGTTTTCGAGTAGTTTTTTAGACATTTAGGTTGTGCAGGAGGCTGACATGCCGAGGAAGATAATAAAAACAAGTGTCAACATGATGTGGCTTTGTTTTTTTCCTACTGCCACAGAAAGCTGACTGAGTTAGAAATATAGGCAGTCAGACAGAGCAGGGCCCTAACCTTCTGCTGGGGGCCAGATCTCAAGACAAAAGGCAAAGCAAATACAGCTACATCGTAAGGCTCCACAGTCCACATACTTCAGTATTACTCCTGGAAGTCAGGAGTCAGCATCCCACCCCCATAGGAAGAGTCACTACTGTGAAGCATGCCCGCTTACTATGTGACTCACTCCCCTGTTTGCTCCTAACTTAATCAATTTTACCTGAGCAGCTAATCTTATTGGTTAACCACAGTTCTGTCCTGCCTTATGCCCACCTTGCAAATTCCCATTTTTCCCCACCTTTGACCCATCTAACCTCATGATTTTACTCTATAACAGTCCCTAGAAAAGACAGAGTCCTTGGCAACCCACTTGGGACTCTTTCTGTCTCTCTCAAACAGAAGCTTTCTTTCTCTCAATAAATATATTCTGTTCTTAACCTCCATTGTTCCTAAAATTTATTCTTCGATTTTAGAGAACATGAACTTGTACTAGGCATAGTAGGTGGGAATTTCATTCCCCTATATCACTACCCTTGCTTTCAGTATGATTCTAATAATCTTTCCTGCCTCACCTCATAATGACATCTAAGGCTGATCCCAAAGGTCATTTGTCAATTTTTCTTCTTACATGCTTTGTCTGTTTTAGGTGGGAACATGGTCTGATCTTTGACTCAGTCCTGGTCTTTCTGGATTTAGGCCTACAACATTTTGGAGACTGGAGAGGAAAAAGAGCAGTGACAAATGTTACTTGACGGAAAGGGCTTCATGGTGCTGGTAAGGAGTGGCTCCTGGTCCTCAGTGACCCCGCTGCCTACTTCTGGTTCCAGATTATGGGGTAGACCCCCTACAGACCACTGGTCCTCAACTCTGACTTCATGTTGGATCACTGAAGAGTTTTTGGGAAAACTGTTGCCTGGAATCTGATCCCAGATCCATTAAGGCAGGATCTCCAGGGTATTTGTGTAAAGCTTCACAGGTAATTTATGAAGACAGGGCTGAAAACCTTTGTTAGTTTCTTACTTTGCTCATGGTGCTTTGGAGTGACGTTTAGCTCATCCCAATCGTGACTGCTACGGACCGATACACAGGAGAGCTTCCAAGTCTCCCTCAACTTCCGCCAGGTCTACTCTCCTGCCTGAGCCAATGAGCACCCTGTCCAGCCCTTCTTATCCCTTGGATGAGGCTGAAAGATGATTCTACAAACCTCCTGGAAGCTCTGGGGAACGTCAATGGTTATGTACCACCTTCTCCCTAGGCAGAAAGTTCTGTGGTATCTTCCTGTCTTACTGTTTAAACTGTACCAGCATTCCTGATCCTTTACAAGTCTCTTACCAAAAGCAGATGTCACTTTTTGGACACGCGTAGGTAGGTCCCTGTCTGCTAAGACACACATCCTTAATTATTCTAGACCTTTCCAACCTGCTGACATGTAGGCCATCAGTCCTCTAATAGAGAGAG
Source organism: Dolichotis patagonum (assembly GCA_004027295.1). Lineage (NCBI taxonomy): Eukaryota > Metazoa > Chordata > Mammalia > Rodentia > Caviidae > Dolichotis > Dolichotis patagonum. Next base: position 2,047 of record PVJX010002867.1, on the reverse strand, counting down.
AATAGATAATCATGTGGCTGGTAAACTCATGCTCCAGAATTCATTGTTCTAAGTACTCTTCCCTCCTCTTATTAAAGCTAACAGAGAGAAATTCACTCCTGAGAAATTTTTTTATTTATTTTAATTGATAAAGAATTATATATGTTTACTAAGGCCCACATGTGTTTTCAAGTATGTACACATTACAAAAATGAGCAACCTGAGCAAATTAACATGCATTTTAAGAGCTGAGTTCTGTTGGAAAATTTCATTGAACCAAAATTTATCCTTTGTCCTTTTGTGTGTGTCATGGTTTATGTTGGTGGCCCCCAGGCCTCATGTATTTGCATTGTGCATTTGTGATTGGTTCATTGTCTAGTGCTTGGATTGGTGGTGTCAGTGCTACAACCTCCTAGGGGGTGGAGTCAGGATGTGATGTAATGGCAGGAAGAAGGTGTGTCTCTCTCTTGGTGGTTTCTGCTTGCTGTTTTCAGCCGCCATGAACTGCGACCCTGCCATGCCACCTGCTTTGGAGCCAACTGAGTATAGACTGAAACCTTCAAAAACTGTAAGAAATAAACCTTTCCTTTCCCAACTTTGGGCATCAGGTATTTTGTCTGATAAGTAAAAAGTAACTAAGATACCTGTTCTGATCTGCTCTGTTCTGCCCTCTTTTGTTTTATTCTCTTAAAAAAAAAAAGTAACTAAGACAGAATTTGGTACCAGGAGTGGGGTCATTGCTATGACTATACCTGACCATGTTTTTCGAGAGGCTTTGGAGATGGCTTGTGGGCAGAGTTTGGAAAGGTTTGGACATGTCACCTGGATGCACAGAGCTGGAGCAACTTAGGTTGTTCTGCAGAGGAGATTCTGGTCAGAGCTCAGGAGACCAGAAGGCCAGAAGGCTTTAGCCTGATGGTAAAGACCAGGCTTGGGAAGTTTCTGCTGGGAAGAAGGACTGCATTGGTTGCTGGACTCCCTATGATGTGTGTTATGGCTTGGCAGAAAGTTTGTCTGCATTTTGCTCATGCTCAGAGACATTGCCTGAGACTGAGATTAAGGGTAATGGACTGATTAATCTGGCAAAGGAAATTTCAAGGCAGTCAAACGTTGAGGCTGTGGCATGGCTATTGTTGGGGGCTTTTAGCCAGATCTATGTTGCAAATCAAGAGCAAAATGCCCAGCAGGATAATTTAAAACACTGTGAGTTTGGCCAGAAGGAAAACTCCAGTAAATCTGTGGATTGTAAAGATAGTGCCGAGACTTTGATTGCTGAGAAAGAACAGAGAGATAAGAAAGATGGGCACCAGGCATCCTAGGAAGCAGCGGGTCTTCACCCTTTGCAGCCCCAAAACTGCAAAGGTGAATGAATTTTCTCAGATGAGAAAGCTTCAGAGCACCATGCTCCAGAATGACACAGGAGGCCACATGAGGCTCCAGAATGGTGGCAGTCACATGAGGTTCCAGAATGGTGGCAACATAGAAAAGCTTTTCTTCACAATCAGGTAAACAGAGCCCAGCAATCCAGGTACTGGACCCCTATAGTCAAGAGAGAGAAAAGCCTGGCTACTGCTCCAGCTGGCAGCAGACATTGGTAGAATCCACATGGTACTGATTTTGGGTGCAAGGAAAATGCACAAATTCTGAGGGTAAGAAGGCTTCCACCTTGATTGCAAAGGGCCTGGGAGGCCAAGCAGTGTGCCCCTGAAAGGGCAATATGTAAAGATGTAAGTGTGAAGCTAAAGATGCAATGGAGACCCCAGAAGTAGGGAAAAGCCAAGAACGTGGATCATCCAAGGAAAGCTGCAAAAACTGAGCAAAGAAGGCTTAAGAGAAAAGCTGTGGGAGCTGAAATCCCTGGAAGTGCCCTGGGGGTGGAATCACCCAAGCCTTTTGGAGCTTGCAACCAGATTGCTTCAAATGCTGAGCATGGAACTCTAGGACTTAATGTTCGCCCTGCTGGATGTTGGACTTGCTTTGTTCCCAATGCTTTATATTCCCCCATTTGTAACTTTTGGAATGGTGATGTTTATTTTGTGCCTTTGCATTTCAGAAATGTTTAACCTTG